>JADBJO010002857.1:190139-230139 GCA_016801955.1 Conus betulinus
TCAATTTTCTCTCTAGCTAGCGGATTTTTTAAATGCCGGCTTAGAGTGACGTGTTTTAAAAAGCATTGTACTTTTTTTTTTAATTGTGTCTCCAGAATTTGTTATGCCAAATTTGTAGGGATCGCTGACGAGCCTGCATCTGGGAAAGCGTGTTTGTGAGCGTATCGATTTTCGGTGAGTTTGTGAGTGTATGCATTTTCATTAATTACGGAGTTTAGGATAATTTTCTTTGGAACTATTACCTTGATTACATTAATGTACATACTTAAGCATTTGTTTTGAAGAAGAGCCTGTCTATAAACGGAAGAATGTTTCACTTTTATAATTTTTTTCCCTGTCAAAGAAGTAGATTTCAGCTGTGCTTTTTTTTTTTTTTTTACGTAAACGATGTACTTTCTTTGTCAACCAGGGGGAATTGTTGACATGCTCTATTCTTTTTCTTACAAAGTGATCTTACCTGTCACATACCGCACTGAATGTAGCCGATGTGTCAAAACTAACAACAAAATCAGGGTTTCTTACCTGCAATATGATCAAATGAATGTGATCAAAACCCAAATGAACCGAATCACTAAGGAAGGAAAATGTGTGAAAAAATCTGTAAGACTTCCTCACGTTTTCGACATGGACATTTGTAGCCTACATCTTACTTAATCTTTTGTCGCGAATGGTCATTACATCCGGGTTGTCTCGTATACATTTCCACAGTTCAGCGATTTTTGTTTTTACGTAAAATTATTATCTATTACGGTTCCGGGTGTGTTCAATCATGCGTGTCGGACGATCAGTTATTTGTGGATCAATTATTTGTGCAAGTCCACGCGTTGCACACCAGCGACTCCATTTTGTTCCAGGCGTTGTTCAGTCTATAGAAGATCAGGTCTTTGGACTCGAACACTGCCGGAGCTGGTACCCATGGCAGACGACAAAGAGCGGTGGGGACCCATGACTGCCCCCATGCAGTCAGATGTGACGGTCCTCACACCCACAGTGACGGAACAACAGCCTGTTGAGTTGCCTGCTCTCTTGCTTTTGTTTCGTCGTCATTGTTAGTGGTGAAGGTGGCGGTGTTGGTTTTAATGAAATCTCTGTCTGTACGATCCAGGTCACAGATGAATGCCACGTGAATCATTATTTGTCAGTGATGAACCAAACGTTTTTCTCATTCAAAAGTGGAATTATTGCAGGCAGGAGCTTACTAATGATGATAGTAATAATTATTATTATATAGTCATAATTATGATAAAATGTTTCTTTAAAGAAACATCGGAGGAATTGTTAACCTGCAGTTTTTGTTTTCGCCCTCTATTAGATATCATTATATGGCCAATCAGTAGGAGATCGCATCTCTTAGGCGATCTAAGTAGAAGCTGTTGCACGATTCCAAACTGCTGTCAGCTTTTTTTTTTTCTGATCACTGGCACAAGAGAACATCACTCTCATCACACTCACTTCTCCCTTCTCCCTAGAGAGAGAGAGAACAAAATCATTTCGCTGTTGTTGTTGTTGTTGCTTTTTTTTTCATTATTCACTTTTGTACGTGTTTGCTTCATTTAAATACTGATTTACTTGCTGTCTTTTCTTTGTCTCATTACTTTTGTTTAGCCTGAGGAAGACCAAGAGAACAAGGACCGCTGTTTCTGTCTGACCATTTCTGGATGCCTGGCGTTTGGGACTCCAGCGATTCTGTTAAAAAAAAAAAAAAAAAAAAAAAAAAATTTACCATAATCATGATTATAATACTAATTATTCTGATCATGACTGACAGTACTTGATTTATCAGACAGTGAATCACTCTGAATGTTGACACCTGCTGACCTCCCTTGTATCCTTAAATGGATCCTCATGCACGGGCTCAAAGATTTCCTCCTACTTTCACTACTCTTTACCTGAGAACTATTAGTTTCAAAACGAGGAGACTTGAGTGCGGAAAAATGAAGCAAATACCGTTTCTGAGCAACTTATTTTCCATTCTTGTTTCACTTTTCTGCCCTTCACTGTCTGTGTTTTGAATCCTTGGTGGTTGATGGAATCACAGAGCTGTAGACTGTGTTGTGTCTCCATTTGATGCCAAAGGAGCACAGACACGATCAGATGTATCTCACTAACAAGTCCGAATCAGGGGGACGAAAGGCCTTCAGGCAGGCGAAATCAAAGTTCTTTTTACTAAGATAGGACTACGATGGTCCTTGTGTATGCCGTTTGTAAAGTATGCCTTTATATACATTTTAATGATGAAAACAGCCCTGGTATGGCCCTTTGCGGTCGGCTGGGCTGTAACCAACTTGACCTTGATTTCACTCATTTTCATTTTCTTTCTCTCACCTCCCGCGGCGTTTTTTTTTTTTTTGTTTTGTTTTGTTTTGTTTTGTTTTGTTTTCTTTTGTTTTTGTTTTTTTTTTTGTTTTTCTCCTTGGTTTTTTAATCGTTACCAAGTCGCATTAATGACGGAGAAATTTGTGGGCCCGCATTTTATTTTCACCCACTTGTAAATTATTGACCATAGTGCACGGTGTAGATGAGAATCCAGTGTCATGGGCAACCACCCAGGGGTAAATGGCAATGGGGATTCGCTCCAGGATAAACAAGAATTGGTATCAGCACCGGTGCTAGTAGCTCCGACATTACTGCCAGTCACACCGAAGAATTTCAAGCGGACGAAGTCCGCGAGGAAATCAGTCATGCATGTCGGAAACGGCACCAGTCACTCTGGGCTTGTTGGGAAGTGTTTAGGATAAAAGCTAACGAATGTAAAAACCAGCAATCAACACGCGCACACACACGCGCGCGCGCACGCACGCACGCATACACGCACGCACTCACACACACACACACACACACACACACACACACACACACACACACAGGGACAGTATTAAAACCGATTGAAAAGAGGCAAAATTTACTTGAAATTAGCAAAATGCTGAATAAACCTAAAAAAATACACATACATGCGCACGAGCGGAGGAGAAAGTATCAGAACATATCAAAAAGAAACAAAAAGAACTTACGTGAAATATGATCATAATAATGAAAACCAGAAATTAGGTGGAATCGCAAACACACACACACACACACACACACACACACACACACACACACACACACACACACACACACACACATCAGTGGCAAGTTTGTTTTAAGATTGTTGGGGTAAGTGGTAGTTGTGGAAAATAAAGAAGCAGACGGAGGCCCATCAACTTCTATGACCTCCACACAAGTTTCCCCTCGGGGGCTTTTGAATAGAATCCAGGACCTTAAGGGGGTACAGCCGGTGAGGTTGGGGTGGGGGGGGGATGGGCGCGGCCGAGAGATCCTGTGGTCCATGCTGCAAAGCAGTCCATGAAGGGCCTTGCCTTGGAGCAGCCCTCTGTACCAACTGTGGTGGTGCTTTCCTCGTGGGACTGCCCCCAAATGGAAAGCCGAGAAAAAAAACATCCGTCAAGTCAAGACAAGAAAGAAGAATTCCATTCCACGAGGTCAAGGAACTGGAGCCTGGCAGTCAGTCTCAAACAGCTTTGTCCTGCTCTGCCGCTGTTAGAAAGACCCAGACACTGTCTGTCTCTCGTTAGACAGCAGCATTTCATTTTTTTTCTACTTAAGAAGCATCAACAGGTGGATCAGGAAAATCTGTGCGAAAGTCAGCAGTACCTTTGTATAAAACCAACGCCCTCAGCAGAGGCGTTAAAACCCCCTACCCCCCCCCCCCCCCCCCCCCCCCCCCCCCCCCCCCCCCCAGTCTCTCCAGCAGACAAAAAAGTCTGCTGCTGATCAGGCTGGGAGGCAAACCCCTCACGGATCCTCGCAGCCTCGCTCCCCTGGGAAGGATGGGAACAAATAAAAAAAAAACTGGCTGTTCCCCCCAAAGGTCCTGGATCGGAGCCTATCCGAAAACCCCCCGAGGGGGAACAGTGTAGAGTTGATGGAGGTTGATGGCCCTTTGTCTGTCTCTTCATCCTCCACAGGCAAACAGCGCCAGGAGAGAAAACATCCTGGCACCAGACAGATATATTAATCAAAAAGAAGTTTTCTCCTTTGCAGTCCAACAGTGAGGGAGCAGAAGTGGAACGTGTTGTTCACTGCCTTCATTTCCTTGCCATGGTGGAGTCAGACCTTTTCCCTTGGAACATCTCTCTTCCAATCTGGAAGAGTTACAGTTGCTTTACCACAATCTGAAACCTGTTGTGGTAGCACAGCAAAAAAAGAAGAAAAAAAAATTCAGAACCAGGTTAATTTCACTCTTTCCGGTTTAAACATTCTCCCCAAACCACCACAACCCACTGCAGGAGTGAAAGGGAGGAGTCTCGCTACTCATTCACAAGTCTTTTCTGTTCGGCCCTACTGATTTAGATACTTTCTTCAGGCTTAACCGCAAGAATAACTTTGCATAAAACAGTACCAATGTGTTCTTTATACTGACCACCATCCATCTCAGTCAGTCGACAAAAGCTGGTCAGCCTGATTACAGATCTTCATCGGCCTTTTTTGCTGTTAGGTGATTTCAATGGACACAATCCGCTTTAGCGTAGTATGAAATCTTCATCCAGAGGTCTGCTTCTTGAAGATGTTTTTTTGTTTTTTTTTTCAGAGCTGGATTTGTGTTGTTTGAATGATGGGCTCCAATTTATCTCCATTCTTCCACATGTACACTTTCATGTTTAGATTTGTCGATATGTGACCCCTCGCTGGTCCTGGACTATGAGTGGTCTGTCCCTGACGATCTGGATGGAAACTGACCATTTTGCTGTTCTGGCAAAACCCTTAACAACTGAAGACGCCTCCGTTCCAGAACTTCTTAATTATAAGAAGGCCAGTTGGAATCTTTTTCCTGCAAGTCTTTCAAAGGAGCTCCAGAAAGCTGACATTCTTCGAAGTCAGGACTCACCAGAATCTTTCACACACACTTTGATTAAGTCTGCACAAATCTGTATTCGGATGTCTTGCAATAAACTCCAGCTGCCCAGAACACCTTAGCTCAATTCTGACTGCCAACAAATCTCAAGAGGACGCAGTCGGGCTCGACGTCGGGTATTTCAAGGACCTTCAGCTCCCAACGCTCGAGTCCATCAAAAAAAATCCCAGCCAAAAGGTGGCACACTTTTAGAGTCGGTAAACGTCAGTCTTGGAGACTGTGCGATGACATTGTATTTCTTCCAATACCCTCAGCGACACAACTCCAGCGCCATGACATCTTCGCCCCCACGTACATCTGCACGCAGGATGGTTCAGACACAGCACCGACAGTCCCCAGGGAACAATGAATATCAAGTTTGTCATGAGGCAACACACCAGAGGAGACGCTGCGGTGCTACCGAGTTTTTTTTTATGGTGTTCAGTAGTGCCTGTTCTTACTCCAAACCCATTGGACACCCCCTACAAACTTTCCTGTTGACGACAATATTTGCAAAATGGCGGAGCCACAGTGAGCGGCTCGTTTTCTCCCCGAAGGCGCCACCACGCCTAGCTGACGACATTCCCCATGAACTTGCTGATACCAGCGATCTATCGTTAAACAAATGAAAACTTAATCAGCCATTGTCTTTAGCGATCTATCATTAACCAAATGAATGGTCTTTATTTCCCTCACACACTACAAATCGCCTGACACGGGCGTAAAAGACATTGTTATTGCCATGCAAATATTTACGACAATTCATGAATTAATATTTTGTCATTTTCGTTATGATACATATATTGATCATTTTGGTGGTGCTATATGTAATTTTCAGGCTTAAATGTATTAATTGCGTCTTTGTGATATATGTGCATATAATTGTCATAGTGATGTTTGTATTTGCTCTTCTTGGTGTGATAGATACATTGCCTTTTTTCCAGCACAGACTACACCACAAATGGCGGGAGGACAGCTGCCTCGTCTTCACTGGGCCGACTACCTGGTCACTGTGCTGTCCTTGGTTGTGGCCCTTGGTATTGGAATCTTCTTCGCCCTTTCCAAGGGAGGACAGAAAACGAAGGTCTACTATACTGTCTGTCTGTCTGTATGTCTGTCTCTGTCTCTCTCTGTCTCTCTCTGTCTCTCTCTCTGTCTCTCTCTCTCTCTCTCTCTCTCTCTCTCTCTCTCTCTCTGCATTGGAATCTTTTTCTCTTGTTTCATAAGTCAGAAGACTCTCTCTCTTCCCTCCCCCCCCCCTCTCTCTCTCTCTCTCTCTCTCTTTCTCTGCACTGGAATCTTTTTCTCTGTTTTCATAAGTCAGAAGACTCTCTCTCTCTCTCTCCCTCTCCTCTCTCTCTCCCTCTCTCTCTCTCTCTCTCTCTCCTCTCTCTCTCTCTCTCTCTCTCTCTCTCTCTCTCTCTCTCTCTCTCTCTCTCAAAGCCATTCTTCCCTGACAGCCAAACCCCGATCAGCTATAACCAACCACTCACACAGTTTCAATTTTTAGTCTTTAGATATGTCGGCCTCTCACTCATAAGGGTATTTGGAGCGGAACAGTTTTTTTTTTTTTTTTTTTTTTTTTTTTTTTACTTCGTCTCGCATGTCTTGAAATGTCATAAATGTGATCCGGAGATTCATTTATATATATATCACTGCCTAGAGTTTCTTTGTTGCACAGTTGAGATTTATTTGCGAGCTTTGAGATCGTGTGCTAAAGCTTCATCATTACCAAAGATTTCTTTGTTCGGCGTCGTCTGATTTCCTAAAAGATCCATTGCCACAGTACAGCGTCAATTTTTTTTAACTGCATACTTTTTTTTTGTGTGTGTATTGCCATTCATGGTACGGTGTGGAATAGTGTGGTGTGGTGTGGTGTGGTATGGTATGGTATGGTATGTATGGTGTGGAATAGTGTGGTGTGGTGTGGGGTGGTGCAGTGCAGTGCAGTGTTGTATGGTATGATATGGTATGGTATGGTCCGGTCTGGTCCGGTCCGGTGTGGTGTGGTGTGGTTTGGTGTGGTATGGTATGGTGTGGTGTGGTGTGGTTTGGTGTGGTATGGTATGGTATGGTTTGGTGTGGTTTTTGTGTGGTATGGAATGATGTGGTGTGGTTTGGCGTGGTATGATATGGTCTGGTATGGTATGGTATGGCATAGTGTGGTTTGGCGTAGTATGGCATGGCATGGTTTGGTGTGGTCTGGTATAGTATAGTGTGCTTTGGTGTGGTATGGTAGGGTGTGGTGTGGTTTGGCGTGGTACGGTATGGTATGGTATGGTATGGTATGGTATGGTATGGTATGGTATGGTGTGGTGTGGTATGGTGTGGTATGGTATGGTATCATTTATTATTACGTGGTGTTACGTAGTATGGTGTGGTATGCTGAAGTGTGGTACATTGTGAAGCGGTTCTCCAGTAAAGGTCTTCAGGTCACCGTGAATCGTTATATGTTCGTAAAACCATTGTGATTATAATTAAACGTTCAAACGATAAACCTCCGGACTCCAGGAGCAGTACCTCATGGGGGACCGTCAGATGGGCCTGGCTCCGGTGTGTCTGTCGCTGTTCATCAGCTACCAGTCGGCCATCTCTCTGATTGGCTACCCCGCTGACGTCTACAACACCGGCACCATGGTGTTCTACATCTTCCTAGGCCTCTGCCTGGCCTATATAGTGGGATGCTTTACCGTCGTGCCCCTCATCTACCCGCTACGTCTCACCAGCGTCTATCAGTACCTCGTGCTGAGGTTCAAATCCCAAGTCATCAAATACCTCGTCAGCTGCACAGGAATGGCACAGCTGGTTAGTGCTCACATACATTTTTTTTTTCTTGAAATGTTGCAGGCACAGACACATTGACACTGAAAGCACAGAGCTGCACACACGTTTCAGACAGCACGAATCCTTAATGCATACATATATATGTACATACATACCATCACAGTGCTCACATACATTTTTTCTTGAAATGTTGCAGGCACACACACATTGACACTGAAAGCACAGAGCTGCACACACGTTTCAGACAGCACGAATCCTTAATGCATACATATATATGTACATACATACCATCACAGTGCTCACATACATTTTTTTTTGAAATGTTGCAGGCACAGACACATTGACACTGAAAGCACAGAGCTGCACACACGTTTCAGACAGCACGAATCCTTAATGCATACATATATATGTACATACATACCATCACAGTGCTCACATACATTTTTTTCCTTGAAATGTTGCAGGCACAGACACATTGACACTGAAAGCACAGAGCTGCACGCACGTATCAGACTGCACGAATCATTTATCATTGCGTGGTGTTATGTAGCATGGTGCATACATACATACATACATACATGTTATATGTGCATAACATCATCACAGGGCACGCATACGCACGTGATAAACGCGTGTTGGCGGGGTGAAAGTGGGGATCAATGTGGATGACATGACCCGTGCGAACGCTTTCTTATACAATAGGCATCTATGCTTTAAAAATTCCGAATAATTAAATGAGGAAGCCTCACTTAATGATGATGAACAACGAGACGACAGGGCGATGACTGTGTGGATGAATCACTAAATAGTAACACACTCTCAGTTGCTGTCGACAATTCATACTGACAGTTAGGGATCACTTTCAGATGCGCGAAAGCATGCGTGTTGTTTTCGGTCACTTGATAACATATTACATTTACCCTGACACTTGCAGCTGCGTGTTCGACGTCAAAAGTCAGTAATTGTAGATTTTTTACACACAATTCCAGCGCTGGATGTCTATCAGAATGACACGAATGTTGTGCAGGGCTATAACCACTGATTGAACCCTGTTGTGTGTTTTGTCCACCGCACTGATAGGCTGGAAAATAGGAGTGAGTGAAAGGTCATGGGCTTTTCCTCACATGATGGGCCAGGGTACGCTGAAGGTTAAGGCTCGGCACACATAGTCCGACGGCAACACAGCTTGAGGCCGGCCGGGGAACATGTTGACTTGTTGAACAAGACCATCACAGCATCAACCGGTTTGGACTCGCACGATGATGATAATATGTTGTTTCACTGATTACGGCGTACACATGATGAACCATTTCTACAACACCCTTTTTTTATATGGAAATAAATACTGTGTGTTTGTATACACAGTGAGCTAAGGATTTTTTAAAAGCACCATGTTACACAAGCACTTGAAGAGATTCTTGGAGGACATTTTTTTCGTCGTCACAAAGTACTGGCTTTGTCTTTATTGTAACGACTTCACAAAGGACAAGGTTCAGAATTCCAGAGTTGTTGTTTTTTTTTTTCGCATCGCATACATTTTATCCCCACCCCCCCACCCTCCCCTTCCCTCAACTGTATTCAGAATACTCTTCATTAACATTTCTATTTACACAAGTATTCCACACCTCCGTGCTGATGGTCCCCTTTCTCCACACCGACAGGGGAGTTGCCGGTCCTGCCGCTGTCAAAATTCTCCTGGGCGGGAGTCAAGGAGTGGATTTCACAGCGGCCAGTTTTGTCAGGTTTGTCGCAGGAAAACTAAAGCGTGAGAGGAGAGTTAGCAACACAGAATATAACTAAATATCTAAAGCTTCTCTCCCCTTGAATGGTCGGAGAAGTCCAGTTTTTGCACAAAGTTAGTTCACAATGTCTGGCCATTAAGTAGAAAGAAATATGTCGCATCGTGCCGCTAGTTCTACTTGTTGCTTGCTTGGTACAGGCCAAGAATGCCGCCAGCAGGTTTGGAAAGCCTCGTACAACAGCGCAGCGTCAGTTAGGAACTTGACATGCTTTTATTGGCTTCGGCCAACGGGCGCCTCCTCTGTGATCAGCGAGTGCTGAAAAGCTGGTACGCTCCACGCGTTTACTGAAACCTCTCTCCAGGCAGAGCTTGTCCTCTTTGACCTACAAGATGTGTTGCGCTGTCCAGTTAGCACATTTTCCTCCATAGTCCATGCAGTGCTTTTAATTCACGATTTGTATTAGTATTGCAGTGGTGCACACAATGTTAGCCCTTGATTATGTTGTCTTTGTGTTGTTTATGTGACTTACATTTTCTCTTCAGGTCCTGTACATGGCCATCGTTTTGTACAGTCCAGCCCTGGTCTTGCAGGCAGGTAAGTGACAGTACAGCTGCAGCTTATGTGTTACTTCCATCCTTTCTTCCTCATCCTTAAAAGAAGGGAAAGTGGGGAAGAACTCCTTACGTGTCCATTAGGGCAGGTATCAGAACATGTTAACTGGCAACAGTAACACCATTCAAGAACAGTTACCTTGGTACCCAGTCTGTATGAAAATCCCTGATTATCTTTTTTTCCCTACAATTAACTTTGAACCATACGACGGCATATGTTTTTTGTTTGTTTGTTTGTTTGTTTTTGCAGTACATTAGAAGAACAGAATGATACTGTGTGTTTTAAATGACGTCCTATTTCTTTTGGTTTTGTCAGACCTGTTTGTATAGTTTCGTTGTTTCACTGAATCATGAGTCGTCGTTGCAAAGTATGAACACGTTGTTGTTGTTCATGAAAGCTGACTGTTTTTCTACACACTTTAGCACGAGTAATTCTTTTGACAGGAGTTTTCTCTTTAAAAATCATTCTTCAAACAAGTAACGGATTCTGGCCTCATCAGAACGGTCAGCACCCAGACCGCCCGCTTACCTTCTAGTTCCAGACAATAGAGAAGGGAAAAGTCTTGCCTGTTTGGCGTTGAATACAGAATCCTCTGAGCTGATACAGGGAGGTGGTCAGAAACATCATCAGTCCTATTTGTTCCCGGTCAACAGAAGGTAACCTCAACAAAACCGACGGCAGTTCAGTCAGATGACTTGATGAGTATTATTCCTTTTCCACAGTCGCTGGGCTGCCCGTTGTGGGTGTCCCTGGCTACCGTTGGCACGATTGGAACTGTCTACACCACGATTGTAAGTACCTGTGTGTGTGTGTGTGTGTGTGTGTGTGTGTGTGTGTGTGTGTGTGTGTGTGTGTGTGTGTGTGTGTGTGTGCGTGTGTGTGTGTGGTGAAGAGTCTTGGAAGGAGGCGAGGGGAGGGGCTGGAGAGGGGGGGGGGGAGAGTCTTGGAATGCATCAGAACATGGTCTTTTGTGGTCTCGCTGCATCCCATTTCTAATGTGTTTTCGAGGTCGTTGCGCGAGTGGCCTTATCAGGAACGCCCATTTTAGCATTTCTTGAGCATAGCCCGTCACCCAAAAAAAAATTTTGTGAAAGGAAGCGTAGAAGTTCTTTCTGCTTATGCACCAAAATGGAAATCATAGCACCATTCATAGCTATCAACATCGCCTTCTTCACAGAATGAGCAAAAAAACTGCCCCCAAAGCCTCTGGCCTTTCATGCCAAGCTGTCATAGTGACATCAGTTTCAGACGTTTGATGTTTTATGCTCGTGGTCAACTGTTCTGATCGATGGAACTATTGTCAGAAGGACGGGCTCGTGGTCTTTATCCAAGGATGGATGCTCATGAGGCAGGCTCTGTGTTTGGCCGGCAATGGCCAGTGGGACACTGGCAGATGGTATATCCTAGTTTGGTAAATCAAAACAGGTGTTACTGACCCCAACCCAGTTGACTCATCGGCAGTGCAGTGCCTCTTTGGTGGGTGACCTCTCAAAGGCCTGATGCTGTTAGCTCCATGCGGACTGTTGACACAGGGACTTCACTGCGACAGGAAAAGTCCGCGTGTTTGCCGTGTTTGGAGGAGTCAGAATGATCAGTGAGAGAACATACCACCCAGAGGGGTTGGACATTGTTGGAATAAAAACCCACTGCTGCTACCATTATGCTTGCTACTGCAAGAGAGAGAGAGAGAGAGAGAGAGAGAGAGAGAGAGAGAGAGAGAGAGAGAGAGAGAGAATATAAATACGAATACGAGTGATTTAATGTGTCACGTTTTCGGCCCATTGACGCACTATGGTGTAGGGGAGGGGGGGGAGGGAGGGGGATAGACATCGAAACAAATGAACACGAACGATATTTCAGACGATGGTAATGGACATATTCTTCGCGTCATGGAATCCAGATCTCGGCATTGTGCTGACTGGACATGACAAACTGGTACTGTCCATGTGGTCACTAGGGGGGTACGCAGAAATGGTGTCACAGTCCATCACGATAGTTGTAGATGGGGTCGTCAGTCAGGATTGTCACGTCATCCTCACCAGCTGTGGAGTCGTCTCCCCTCTGATGCCGCGTCGCAGTCTGTCCACTTCTTCTGGTCTTTCTCGTAAACACTTCAGTATTTCCCTGAATGTCTCATGTGACAGGCCGGATGCTTGTCGTTTTGAATAATCCACTGGACCTTTGAGACTGTCCCGTTTTCATTCCACACTATATGTGTATATATATATATATCCTCTGTGTGGTCTGTCAGTGTTGCAGGCTGGGTCAAGGGTCGATCCCAATACGCAGTGACATGTTCGTGTCTGCCATCCCCAACTTCCAGAGTCGGATCAGTTTCACTCACAATCACTCTTTGCTGGTCAGCGTTGCACACAGTGTTGTGAAAGTGGTCGTTGGATCGTGTCGCCCCTACATGTTCTGGACTGCCGTTGGCAGCACTTTCAGGGAATTGTGCCAAAAGCAGTCGAGTTTTCTGTATTGTAAAATAAGTGGGGGGAGTAGGTAGGAAAAAAAAAGGCCAGACGGGGATATAGAACAACTTGCCTTCCACTCCTTTCTCAAAGCTCTGTATGCCTCCGCCCTCCACCTGTCTCTGATAACTGGCGATGGGCATTTTCTTCTACAGACAACACGATCACTCTGTGTCACAGGGGCCTGTCACGCAATCTTCAGTCGAAGCACCACCGCAAGTTGGTCTTCTCCACCTTGGATTTTAAACGACGACAAACACATTCCTTCAAGAATTGTGTTCAAGGCGTTCTCTAAACAAGATGGCAGTCCAACAACTAGCATACTGACATTGTTTTTCGTGACAAAACGAGAAAATATCCACTCGCTTTTGAATTGTCTTCTTGCTGGTAACCAAGCAAGAGAGAGAGAGAGAGAGAGAGAGAGAGAGAGAGAGAGAGAGAGAGAGAGAGAGAGAGAGAGAGAGAGAACAAGTCTTCCCTTTCCTACCATGGACTCATTTTTTTTAAAGCATTATTGTCTACACGTTTACATCAAGACGGAACATACACAGAAAGGAGTGTTTTTTTTTTTTTTTTTTTTTAAAAAAAGAATGTGACAACCACAGACAAATATAAAGACACTACCTACTATTTGACTGTGCTTTTTTTTTTTTCATGTGTCCATGCCGTGATCAGGGAGGGATCAAAAGCGTGCTGTGGACAGATGTCTTCCAGACCATCATGGTGTTTGTTGGAATCCTCACAGTTATCATCAAGGTGCAGTACCCAGTCCATCTATCAGTGTTCAAGAAGAGAAGCTGTGTTTGTTTTACATTAAAAACATTTCTTTGTTTATTGTGCTGATGTTTGTGATTCTTTTTACAGTGGTCTTTTAATTCGCTAGTCTTTAAACGCGCCGTAGTTGAAGTGTACAGTATATCATGCACACACCTAACTTTAAGTAACAAACAGCGTGTTGACTGCCCTAAGTTTCTTTACTCTGGCGGGGGTGCATTCTCAAAGAGAACGTGGAGAAAGGAACTGGGGTAGCGACAGGGGGGGGGGGGGGGGGGGGGGGTAACGGATTTTTCATGTTTATTTACATGATTTTATTAGTCCTCATTGTCAGGAACTGCACATTTATTTTCATACCTTTCAGAATATGTGGCAAGATCGATATGGAGAGAAAAAAAAGGAAGACACACTGCTTTGCTGGGTTCATGATATCATTGATTTTGTGTGGTCCGGCTGGTTTATAGGCAAACAGCATTGCAAACGTACGAACAGAATCATTCCCCATCTCAAATATGTTGTCTTCTCCCTATGCTTTCAGGGACTGCTGGCTATTGGGGGGTTTTCTCAGATGTGGGACATCGCTGCGGACGGAGGGAGACTGATCTTCGATGAGTAAGTAATTAACTTTCTTCAACCAGACGCGTGCGCGCGTGGTCACACACTACAGAGGTATACAGAGCAAGGGTGGGTGGGGCAAAGGAGGGAGATAAGTGGTATGCAGGTTTTGTTTTTGTCAGTGAAAATGTAGTGCATCCAAAGTGCTACACAGCGTGGCCTCGGCGAAAGGGCAGGAGGCCAGAAACTGATACGACAGTGCCAGGAATTGGGGGAGGAAGGGAAGGGGGGGGAGTGAAAAAGGAGGAGAAGCTGTCATGATGTACTCTCACTTGGTGCTCTGAATTGAAAGGGGCATATGTGCTGCGTATGACTTACTTCCGGTAGACGTTTTGCTGGCACTCGTTTAATTCCTGTGGACGTTTTCTTCACACTCTTTAGGGTCTGTAGACGTGTTGCTCGCGCTCTTTTAGTTTCTGTAAACGTTTTGTTCGCACTCGTTTAGTTCCTGTCGACGTTTTGTTCGCACTCGTTTAGTTCCTGTCGACGTTTTGCTCGAACTCGTTTAGTTCCTGTCGACGTTTTGCTCGCACTCGTTTGTCCTGACGACGTTTTGCTCGCACTTGTTTAGTTCCTGTCGACGTTTTGTTCGCACTCGTTTAGTTCCTGTCGACGTTTTGTTCGCACTCGTTTAGTTTCTGTCGACGTTTTGCTCACACTCGTTTGTCGACTGTAGATGTTTTGCTCGCACTCGTTTAGTTTCTGTAGACGTTTCGCTCGCACTCGTTTGTTTTGTAGACGTTTTGCTCGCACTCGTTTAGTTCCTGTCGACGTTTTGTTCGCACTCGTTTAGTTTCTGTCGACGTTTTGCTCACACTCGTTTAGTTCTGTAGATGTTTTGCTCCCACTCGTTTAGTTTCTGTAGACGTTTCGCTCGCACTCGTTTGTTTCTGTAGACGTTTTGCTCGCACTCGTTTAGTTCCTGTCGACGTTTTGCTCACACTCGTTTGTTTCCGTGGACGTTTTACACTCGTTTAGTTTCTGTAGACGTTTTGCTCGCACTCGTTTAGTTCCTGTAGACGTTTTGGTCACACTCGTTTAGTTATTATTACTATTTTTATAATAATGAATACTTTTGTAGCGACTATTCTCAGCTAGAGACCAAGCTCTAAGCGTTTTACAATCCACACTCGTTTACACAACGGGCTGCTTACCTGGGTAGCGCCGACTGAAGAGCTGCCAGCTGGCGCTTCATTCAGTCGTTTCCCGTGTCATCCAGTCCATTCCATTCTATGTCGGTCTCTCAATTTCCTTACTTCCTTCATTCTTTCCTTTTCTTACGCAGGGTGCATGCTGTTTGTAACGCGTCATCCATACCAACGGACCAAACTGGCCTTCTCTTACGAAAGTTGAAACACTTTACAATAGTAAAACCAACACGTTACCATTTACAGAATGTTTAAAAGCCCTCCGGCAATACATAACAAATTCAAATCGTTCAACCTTTGAGGAGTGAGCAGTGTCAAACTCAAAGGGAGAGCAACAACTACATTACTGTGGACGTTTTGGTCACACTCTTTTCTTTTCTGTAGACGTTTTGCTCGCACTCTTTCAGTTCCTGTAGACATTTTGCTCACACTCTTTTAGTTCCATGTGTAAGTTGAGAGAAACACAAACGACGAAGAAAAGCGAGGCTTGATGTGGTGTATGGCTGTAGTGTAGACCTGTTTTCAGTTCAATGTCCATGACTGCTTCGATGCAAACAGAGAAATGTTGTCTTTAAGGGCTGGAGTTCAGAATTTCATCTGATTATGCTCAGCCGTGATTTGAGGGAATTCCGCCTCGTGGACTTCCGCTTCGTGGACTTCCGTCTCGTGGATTTCCGCCTCGAGGGCTTTCGCCGGGTTTTCATCCATGATAACTGACAGTTAAAGACCGAAGACCAATGTGCTTGAACTTCCCTAACGAGATTTTATTTTGGATTCACATTTCATGAATCAGTATGTCAGTGCAACTTGCGATCACCCAAATGCGAGAGAGAGAGAGAGAGAGAGAGAGAGAGAGAGAGAGAGAGAGAGAGAGAGAGAGAGAGAGAGATCTTTTGTCATCTTTCTATTGATCAAAGACTGTTGAACAATTGCTCTTTCGAAACCTTGTCCCTCTGTTTTCAAATGGTGTCATTTTCAAGGAGCGAAAGTCTTCGAATCTTTTTTCTTAGGTAAATGAGCAAATAACTTTTTGTAATTGATGGAAGCAGAATATTCACCTTTGTCTGACACTAAATGTCCATGTTTGAATACAGCGTACAGCCTCCTGTAAAAGCTGCTGGCATCCGATGAGAGATCAAAATGCGCGTCTTTGATAATAGATATGATATTGATTATATCAATGATCTTAATGATTATAACAACGTCATAATGACCAGTCTTTCTGCAGCAACATAAGAAGAAGTAATATATAGTATTGATAGTGATAATGATAACAATAATAATAATAATATAACAATGAAGACAATACTATAATAATAATAATGTTATTTATCTGTATGTCACAGTATGGATCCCAAGGCCCGTCACTCTTTGTGGTTGATCCTACCTGGACAGTTTGTCATCAGGATGATCTACCTGTTCAATCAACCCACAGTCCAGCGTATTGGCTCCATGCCAACTCTCCGCCATGCCAAATGGTCAGATCTTGTTATTGTCGTTAATGATTGTGTTGTATAGATAGTCCTGTTGATATGAATTGTGATAGTACGGATGGTAGTAGTGTTCTATTTTTTGGAGTTGCTACACGCACACACGCATACACCTATACGCCCGTGCATGCACGCGTGCACGTGTGCGCACGCTCAGAGAGAGAGAGAGAGAGAGAGAGAGAGAGAGAGAGAGAGAGAGGAAGGAAGGAAAAATGACAGCTGGACAGCAGAATGTACTCGGAGAGGACTTACATGTACGCCACCCTTTTCCCCTTCAGCACCCCTGCCTCCTCTTTCCAATCCAGGTGTTTTGGGGTCCCTAAGTGTACTCATTCTGAGAATACGGTGTCACATCCAGGTCATGACTCCTGAACACCCATCTGCCTGACTTCTGAATACCCATCTGCCTTCACCTTCTGGGGAGATGTTGCCTGGAGTCACACTTGCACCTGCAGGATGTTCAAGCGCTCAGATGGAGGCCTCTCTTAACAGATGAATCAAACACATAGTTGTCGGCCACCTGCTGTCAGTGGCGAATTTGAATATCTGTGTCTTTTCTACACTGGATCCAGCTGGAACGCTTCTCTTCTGCTACTGTTGTTTTCCTGGAAGACTCTGACCTTCTCAGAAATCTTACATGTCTTTCATGTGTCTGCTTCCACTGTGCTGCTTTCATATGACTCGGTGAGTTCAATCAGATTCCTTTCCACTGTAAACCTCATGGGGTGCTCTATCTTGTATCATCATGATTTGTTCTCCACCTTGGACGGCCTGCTGTGCAGTCCCAGTCGTTCACTCCACGCCATACATCCGGGCTGCATGTCCGGGATGTTCTAGACCATGATTTGCTGCCTTCTGCCGTGTCCAGTGCTGGAACCTTTGGTGGCGTGCTGTTGTCCCGGCACAATGGACACGCCGGGCCTTTCACTGAGAAAGCACAAGTCCATAAAGAGATTTGAGGCATAATCCTGATTAGAATCATAAGTGCTCATATGCCATATTTCATTCCGGCTGAAACTTCTCAAAAGTGTGCATTTCCGCTACTCCATTGCCGTGGAGAGCACAGTCGGACTGCCTTCTGGATTCTTTTAGTATCTTCCATTTCTTTAATCTCGCATCATCGTATCTCTCTTTGCGTTCCGCTTTTGAATATCATCTTATCTGCTTTCTCTGTGACCTATTATTTGCCTGATATTCTGGCTTTCATATGCCACGTTCAATGTTTCCCAAAATTTCCATTTTCTGACAGTCGTTAGTTTGGGCTAATTCAACCTACCGTCTCATCTCTACAGTTATTTACTATGTTCATGGCATGTTCCACTGTGTACCCATGAAACACAGCCCACTAAAACCAGATGGGACACTAGACATTTTTCTTTTGTAATTGTAGATTTTGACCCTTCATGGATTCCTAGCTGCTAATGCTGATATCTTTATCAGCAGAGCCTGGAAGAGCAGCAGGATCAGCCTGAACGACAAGCACCAGGGCCTGTGCTGCCAGAAAGGCCACAGTGGTTTCCAGTGCGTGCAAGCTTACCTCTGTCATGGCTGCTTTCCTCACTCCTTTCGGTATCTTTCAAGGAGTCGTCAGACTGAGTTCCAGATTTTCGACTGGTTATTCTGTCACAATTGTAATGACATGGTTGGCTGCTGTGAACATATCTCATACATCTAATTTTCCCTTCTGCGGGAAGAGGCCATGTGATTTCTCTACTGTTTAAGCAATCCTAGATGAGGCGACTTACTCTTCTGATTTCTTCAGTAATTTGCGAGTTCCATATTTCTAGACGGGAAAGACTGTTGTGCCATCGCTGAGGCTTCTAAAGGGGACATGTGGTATTCCTTCGTAAGGCCTGATGGGTTTGTACTGCTCTTTGCGGCCTTCAAAATGATCTCCATTGCGAAGTGTATTGGGGGGGGAGGGGGGGAGTGAACAGTCCATCGCTGTGCCAACTTCCAGACTGCGTAGGAAGAAACTCTAAGGAAAGCTTGACAGCAGACGGTCTTCAAATAAGAAATGTACCTCAGACAGGTGCTTCAGCCCTGACTTCTTTACACTCCATGGATGGCCAGGCCATATCCAGGTCATGACTCCTGGCTGCTCTTCTGATGTAAGAATTTTTCTCTGTGGTGCCGGGATTCAAAGCGGTGACTTCTGCATGAGCGGGGGTGTCGAACGATTTCGTTTTTCGGCGAACATCGCTATCAGACACCTGCTTTAAGTTGGGAAATTTCAGCTTTGTGAAATTTTCTTGTCCCTCCTCTCCCATATCCAGCGTGAATTCTTTTTAGCTGCCCAGATCTTTCGAGTGTCTTTACGTTTCTGTTCATGAAGTCATAGGCTGATGAGTCCTACAAAACATTTTACTTTAGCTTCTATGGCGAGGATGTTGGCTTGGAAGCCAGATTCCCTCAAGCTCTTGGCTTGACTGGCATCCTTTTCAGTCTTGCAGGTGTAAGCTTGCTCCGTTCTGCTTCTACATACTACGGTGAGATCAATCAGAAGCAGTTGCATTGATGACCAAGAGTGGAGTCTCATGCCACTCTTCCTGGTGATATGTAGATGTTTTTGTTTTCTGTTTCATTCTGCAATGTCTGCTGTATACTCCCGCTCATTCATGTAAATCAGTAACCCCCATATCCATGCTTTTGTTGCCACAGCTGTTCCAGACCATGATTTGTGGCCTGCTGTCGTGTGGAATGTCGATGCTGGAGCTTCTGGTAGTGTAGTGTTTCCTCTGCCAGTGCTAACCACGTGTGCAATCTCTCTTTTGTGTGTGTCTGGCGCTGCTATGCTATGCATAAAATCGGGACATGCCTCACTGTTTGTTTGCCTTGATAGGTCAGACACGCAGGATCATCTGATTCCCCCTTTTCACCAGATTTGAATTCGAGGCCAGGAGACCATACACAGATCTGAGGATGATGTTTTCATTTCCTTGGTTTTGATATTTTCCTTTATCATACATACCCACTGCCTCGTGAACTTTCCTTTTTCTGCCAGTCCTTATTCAGGGCTGCAGTGATCTCACAAACGCGTCTCTCGAGTCCTCAAGCGTGATAAGCAAACTGGCTTCACCCGCTTTGTACTTCTCGAGGACAGAGCTCAGGGGTAGCTCCAGCTTTGCTTAGCGACAGACGAGTGCAACGGCAGTGAGACCAGGTGGTGCATCGACCCCATTTCCTTGTGTGTTTGTTGATTTGGGCCTCCACTCATTCTATTGTACGCGTGCTGATATCGTACATCAGCAAACGGCCCGAGAGCCACCAGACCAGCATGAACTGCAGACATCAGACCTTGTATTTGCCAGAGCGGCCACACTGGTTTAATTTCTGCACGCTCCCACCTGTTATCCGCCTGCTTTCCTGTCCCGTCTCTGTGCCTTTCAAGCAGTCATCATACCGCCATCCGAGGCTCTTCACTGGTTCTTCTGTCACTGCTGGAGTAGCTTGGTTGTTACAGAGAGTGTTCCAGCCACTTTTTTTTTGGAGGGAGAGGCATCACCAATTTTTTTTGGTTTGAAACTCATCTTCAATGAAGCAGTTGGCTTATCTGACTGCTTTAGTATTTTTGTGTGTTTTGTCTCACTTGGGTGAAAAGACTGTTGTATCATCAATGAAGGATTTTAGAGAGTGTTTTGGTCTCCAGTCCAGCGGTCTGCTAAATTGACATGACTCATGGCTGCTTTCAGGGTGACCTCCTTTGCCAACACAAACGATACCGGGGAAATTGCACCGCGCAGTGCTATGCCAGATTCCAGACTGATCCACTGTGTTGTGCATTCCTTTATGGAGAACCTCATGGAGAGTACGACGATGTTCTTTTTAGCATTTCTTAGACGTTCTTCGAGACATATTTTATTTCTAGAGCTTACCCTTCGCTCTTTGTATTGCTTCCAAAATCATAGTGTCTTGTTCAACACAGCCAAACACTCCCAAGTTGCCTCCTTTCTGGACTATCAAATCAGAGTACTCATTTTATGTGAGGTATTTAGTCGACCTCGCTACCAGGACAGAAAAAGAATTACCTTCAACGTTCAAAAGTTATAATGTCTGGACTGTTTGTCCTTTGAGTTTGCTCTTTGATAAATGAACACGCCATCGGCTATCATAAACTGATAGCTGATGTTCAGGTTCCTCAATGTTGCTCTTATTAGTTTGTTGCACCACTTAACGACATAATGACATTTTTTATAGCAACTAGGGTATTCCATTCAGTCCAGCCAAATTTTGGCTCAGGCTTTCTGAAACCGACTTTGTTTAACTCATCCAGTGCTGGTGGCTTGTGTTGGTTCTTTCCCCTGCAGCTGCAGTCCACACCAGGCCCTTGATTCAAAGTGATGCCACTTTGTGGGTTGGTGTATTGTTTTTCCTGGGAAACTCGTGAGTTTCTTTGTTCACTGTGAATGTCCATGATTTTGAGCTGCTTGACTACTTCCCTGGAGAACTGGAAGTGGTCTCTGAAGAAGCAGTTTTCTTCTTCTCGCTGGTTTTGCTTTACCGAGGATACTGTTTTGTGCTGTCAGGTCTTCCCAAAGCTTCTCTAGCCCTTACTTAAAAGAAGGTTCTGAGGCAATCTTCATCTGTTTCTTGAGATTCTTTTTTCTCTTCCAGATGTATTAATCTCTCACTGGCTTCTGGATTTTGGGGGGGAGGTGTCTTCATCTTCGTTTCACTCCATAGATGTCCCTTTAGGTTCCATATACAATGTCTCCAAATGTGGCTAGTTTGTGCTCCTATGTACTCTTTCCTCTCAGCGCATTCTGCTGAACAGTCCATTGTAGTGCCGACTTCCCGACTAATCTACTTTATTGTGTGCTCTTTTGTGGAGAACCTCACCGAGATATCATGGGGAAAAAAGTTCAGTAGTTCTTGATTATTCTTTAGCAAATGATATTTCGCAAGATGCCAGCTGAACTATCTTTCAAAGGACATTCTATACTATTTGACAGATCGAGCTGCAGAGCATCAACGTTCGATTCTCTGCCTCATATCTTTGGGATGCTTTCCAAATCATTTCAGCATGTTCTGCACCCCAGACATTCTATGAATGCCTCCTTTTCTGACCTGACACATTGAGGAACTCATTTTCTGTCACGTGTTTCGGGAGATCAACCGCCAGGGCAAGGAAGATTTCCTGTCAATGTACAGAAGTGAAATCGGCCTGAACTAGTTTAAGGAACTGGAGTCCTGCTCTGTGGAATAGACAGTCCTTCACCTATAATGCTTCCCTTGTTTGTCATTGAGTTCCTCTGTGCTGTTCTCCAGTTTGTGGAGTAGGTCAAGGACACTGCGGCAACTCTTATGTCGCTGGTAGGGAATTCCATTCGGCCCAGGCGATGAGCTGGCTCTGACTTGTGATGGAACGTTTTCCTCTGGGGCTAGAGGACACCTGAAATCATTGATTTAAAAGTGGTGTTTCTCTCTGAGGGTCGGAGTATGTTAACCCAAGACGCTGTTGAAGATTGTCATTATCCACCACGATTGATCCAGATTGTTATTGCTCATGACCCCCCCCCCCCCCCCCCCCCCCCCCGCCCCCCCCCCCCCCCCCCCCCAACACACACAAAGACAGAGAGAGAGAGAGAGAGAGAGAGAGAGAGAGAGAGAGAGAGATGCACAGGGGTGTGGGAAGGTGAAGATGCAGACTAAATGCATAGCATACGGCATGTAGTCTTCCCGTTCCACAGTGCCACAACTCAATCCATGCACAAAAGCGCGCGCATGTGCACACACACACGCACACACACACACACACACACACACACACACACACACACACACACACACACACACACACACATTTACACACACGCGCTTGCGCGCGCGCACGCACGCACGCAAGCATGCCACGCACGCACCCATGCACACATGCACATACGTCATCTAGGTGGTCTCTCACTGTCGAGTAGGACGTCAGTGATGCCACCGGTGAGAATGTAGCCCGAACTCCGAAGTGCAGATTCTCCCGCACTGGGGACAGGCTGCAGTAGCAGTGGGATCTGACGTGTTCTCTTTGCGGGCTTGATGTGTGCTGTTGAGGTCCGCCAGGGCGCTGTCCTCAGACTGGACTGTCCCCATGTGAACAGCTACACTCCAGGCATCATGGCTTGTTGCCAGCTTCTCCCAGCGATCAATGAGGATATTGCATGCCCCGAGATTGCATTTTAGGACGTTCTTGAAGCCTTTCAGCTGCTCTCGTTGATGGCGTGCGCGAGCTGCAATCTCAGAGAAAAGGTGCTTTGATAAGCAGTCGTCTTACATTCTTACAGGATGGCCTGTTCACCGCAGCTGGGCTTTCATGACGAATGTCTCAATGCCGGACAAGTTTGCCTGCCTGAGAACGTCAGTGTCTAACACCCTTTCCTGCCAACATGTCTCCAGGATCTTGCGGGGCAGCGAGAGTGGAACTGATCAAGTTTCATTATGTGCCTGCGGTGCAGTGTCCAGGTTTTACAGCCATACAGAACAGAGGTCAGGAGCAAGGTGTGAGGGACAGCAGTCTTGGCTGTTGGATTTAGGCCTCGCTCCTTCCACACCCGTGTCCACAGCCGACCAAAGGAAGTGCTGGTCTTTGCAATACGACTGCGTATTTCCTTGCCCAGGCTTCCTGATGAGGACCAGCAGCTGCGCAAGTATGTGGAACTGTCCACATACTTGCATGTAATGGAAGGTTCCGGATGTATGACAGCTGGGGCTATTTGCACCATGACCTTGGAGTTCTTGAGGTTGACGGTGAGGCCGAAGGCTGTTGCTGAAGTTCCCTCCGGGGGTTGCAACTTTGCCGTGGTCAGAGGGCTTGTGTGGTTTAGTGATCCCTTTGCTGACGGGAGGTGGGGGGGGGGGGGGGGGGGCATCAATACTCGACTGGATGGCTAATTTTTTGTTATCGCTTCTAGGTCTTATAGCCAAGTTGCTGTCTGACCTAAGCACAACGTGGTAGGAGTTAATGCCCGTGGTAGGGTCTCCCATGACAGACAGGTTAAGGATGAGGGCCTTGACAATTGTAACCCGCCTTTTTCCTATTCTGTCTTCTGCCTTTTCTACTTGGCTCTTTTCTCTCCCCATCAAGTCTTCTTTCCCGCATTTTTCTTTTCTCTGTGGTCTTCTTGAGGCGTGTTTGTCGTGCGGTGCCGCCTGTGTTGGGAGAGAATGGGATCCTGGATGTTGAGACCGCTGATGTGACTGCGGTGCATCACGTCAACACACCTCTTTGGCCTGGACTTCCTCTAGACAGGTAGTCGAAGTTGCCGACTTTGATCAAGCGGCTGGTCGTGCACATGCCCTAGCTGAGGCTAGATGGCGGCAGTGTGGGTCAAACAGGTTCGGGAGTTTACGTGGCAGGGAGGCTTAATGGCCTGTGTCTACCTCTTCCGGAATCCTGGTGCCCTGATATAACTGGACATCCTAATGAAATGGGCATCCCCCTTGTTGGTACTCGATGGCGGGTGGAAATGAAGGGAGATGACGGAAAATGAACACAACATGGCTCAAAAACTTGAAAAAAAGGACGGCAAGATTCGGAAACGGACTCAGAATCAGACGCAGAATGCCAAATAAGTAAAATTTCATGCTTCTGGCACAGCTGTATGATTACTGAAGAAGCAGATGAAGAGAGACGTCTGTAGGGCTTGAATCCTTTTGTGATTGCAAAGAAAAATCAATGGCCTCAGTATGAAACCAAAGAGTGGGAAGAAACTGAGGAATGGGTCCCTTTTAGTCGCGTGCTCTTCCAAGCTTCACTCAGAAATATTCTTGAAATCCACTACTTTAGTTGATCGTCTAATCAGGGTGTCTCCACACGAGACTGTCAGCTCATCCAAAGAAGTAAGTAATCAGATGCAGAGATCTTAGAGGGGTGTCGAAGACAGAGATCAAAGCAGAACTGGCATCGCAAGGAGTTACCAACATTCATCGAGTTCTCGTCCGCAAAGGGGGCCTGATAGAGTCCCATCTGACACCCTCTTCCTGACCTTTTGCTCAACATCACTTCCACAATATATCAAGGTGGGTTATCTAAGGGTTTCAGTGTCATTATACACGCCTGCCTCTCTGCGCTGATTCAAGTGCCAGAGGTTCGGACATGTGAAGGATCGATGTAAAGAAGAAGAGGTGTGTGGTACCCGCTGCCAGCCAGTCCACGAGGGTGTGTGCGACAGTCCACCTCTCTGTGCCAGCTGTGGGGGCAACTGCCGTCATTGTCCAAGCCCTGCCCTAACTGGATCAAAGAGAGAGAAATTCAGCGGATCAAAACAGAACAAAGAATCCTTTTCTTCGAGGCTAAAAACAAACATCTGAAAGCAAAATATCCCTAAAGCCCACAATATGGTTAATTAACTTGCCAAGCGTGCCACAGGAAAGAGCTGAGCAGACTGTCTATCCATACACTGATCTCAAACTCAAAGCTCAGGCTTACGTCAAAGACTCCGGCAAGAGGAATGGAACTTGTAGACGGATAACAAACTATTTAAAATCCGTCCTAACCTGAAAGAGTTTTTACCATGTTCCTGTCAGTCATGTGCTGTTTGCGTACAGGCCACTCGTTTTACACCCATTCTTATCTTTAAAAGGTGAAGAAGCTCTGGGGTGCATTCCTAATTATCATGTACCACTCATAGTGAAACATAATCTCGTAGAGTGTTGGGACTTGCCTGATGTGAGACATAAACATTTCACAGCAGACTCCATGAAAACCTTCTTCAGAGATTCCCCACCTGATGTGATTTTTTGGGGTTTCTCAGGGAAATTAACGTTCTTCATCTAATGCATGATTTCACGGTAGAGCGATTTTTTTTTTACAAGATTTCCGGCGTGTTTTTAGGTGTATTTTAAAGGGTGTGTGCGGATGAGGATTTTGTTTGTTAGTTTGTTTTTAATGGCTTGTGATTTGACTTCAACGTGCTCACAGCCCTGATACGGCCCTTTGCGGTCGGCTGAGCTTTAAGCAACATTACCTTACCTGTTGCTGAAGTTGACAGCAATCTGCAAGAGGCTGTAGATCCTGTTCTATGTGAATAGCAGAGGCAGAATCATCTGCAAAAAAAATGGTGAAGAGTGGCGAAAAGTTTTCTCAAGAACTTTTAGCGTCAGCTTTCAGGCTGCGCAGGTCGGAAAAAAGTGCCCATCATGCGATAGCGTATGAAATTCCGGATGTGGTGTTGGCAAAAGCTGATGCAAGCATGGTTGCAAAAGAGAAACTTAGAGAGAGTAGGTGCTAGGACAGATCCGTGCTTCTCTCCATTTGTGACTCGAAACGGTTCAGACACATCTTTAGCTTCCACAACTCTGACCATCATGACGTCGAAAGGACCTTACAATGGCAATGAACTCATTATGGGGGGCCGGAACTTGGGGGGGGGGGGGGCCCAAAAGCTTTTTTTTTTTTTTTTGCCTGAGTGAGGTTCACAAAGAGGAGGAACAAGTTCGGACGCTGTTCGAATTACTTCTATTGTAGCTGTCTGAAACAAAATATTGTATCCGTTTTGCCACGGTTGCTTCTGAAACCACACTACCTCTCCGGAACCACATCATTCATCAGTACCTGTGTGATTCTGTTCAGCAGGATCCTCGCTGAAATTTTGCCTGCATTGCTGAGTAGAGATATACCCCTGTGGTTGTAATATGCACTCTTATCACCCCTTATTTTTGCACAGGTAAATGATATTAGCAGTCTTCAAGTCCTGAAGCTGAATGCAGCAGGTCGGTGAGTTTTTCTGAACGAGGTGATCACCACCGTGCTTAAAAACTTCCTTCTGAAGAAATGCCATCAGGTCCCAGAGTTTCCCTCTTTGCATCTGGTTCATGGCTTTCTTTGTTTCTTCCAGCGTCGGGAGCTCATCCATGAGTCAGGTACTGGACGTTTGGCATGTCCTTTGATGACTTTTTCATCACCTGAAGAAGGTCTGTCGGGGAGTTGGTTAAAATGGAAAGAACAGTGTGTAGCGTGGCAATGTAGTCCTTCTGCCTTAGATGCCCACCATCCGTCCTTCATGTTCCTGATCGTGGACTGGAATTCACTGCGTGCATGCTTGAACTGGCCATGCTTGACTGAGATTGTCTATCACTAAGCCACGCTACGTGTGCTTCACGTTTCAGTTTAGGTCTGCAATTTTTGCATCATTTCCGTCAAACCAATCCTGATGTTTCCTCTTGGGCGTGCTGGAATCTGTTTTGCGCTGCTGTAGACCACGTCTCTGAATGCGCAACAGTTTGCTTCAGGATCAATGCTGTCCCTTGAAAGATACTCAAAGGCAGCTGAGAGAGACTTGGCATCTCTTCCCGAATGGAATAATCAGCAGGCTGTCGCACATCCGTTTCTTCTTCACATCTGCAGCCTCCGTTTCGGTGCCAGTCTGAAACTTGCTTTGCAATGTAGCAGTATGTAGCGGCTCCAACAGTCTGCTCCCCTCATAGCTCTGGCAATTCCGGTATCTTCAATGCCACGGCGCCTTGCAATGATGTAGTAGTCCATCAGGGGCTAGTGCTTTGATGTCGTGTGAATCCGACAAACTTTATGGCTATCTGGGAGCTTGAAGTGAGAGCTGTTAATGATGAGGCCCTATTCAGCACAAAGGGTGAGTAGAAGTCCACCGGGGTTTTCTGACCCATGGCCATGTGGACCTTAGACTCCGAGCGAAGCGTGGCGGTTGCATCCATTGCGGGCGCTGAAATGGCTAAGGAGGAACACTTTGTCCATATGAGGTGTGGAACGGAGGACGTAGCTGAGATCTTGATGAAAGGCCTCCTTGGCCTTTTTTAGGGTAGACCCTTTTGGGGGGGCATATGCACTGATGACAGAAAGGAGCCTCCAGCGAGTGGTCGTCGTAAGTCACAAGCCGTCATTAATCCTCTTACGAACCAGTTCCAGCTGACCGATAAGCGTCGACCGAATGGCAAATCCAACACCAGTCTCTCGTGGCTCATCTCTGGCCTTTCCTCTCCAGAAGAAAGTGTGTACACTACCTCAGCTTCAGTAAATTCACCAGTCTCGGCAAGGCGTGTCTCGCTTAAGCTGGCAATGTCGATATTGTGACGAGACAATTCATTACCAACAATGGCTGCCATGCGTTCTGGTCTGTTGCTCTTCTGTCTGTCCATCAGCGTTCTGACGTACCACGCTTTTACACAGAGAGCACACCTCCTCCCGTCTTTCTTTCCACTTGTCTTCTTGTTTGTTCTTACGTTTTGACTGTTTGAATAGATGTCCATCCAGCTGCGGTTTGCTGGCAGGAATGTTGGAGGTGAGCAATGCTTAAGTCACATTTTCTAGACCCTTCCCCTTGTCATCAGGGTGGCTGCTGATCCTCCCCTTTCCTTGGGTCAGAAGACAGCCACCATCCTGCCCTGACCACCTGAGTGCAGATTCGTGACTAACGGCTCCCAGAGATATCCTGCACCTGCCATCGCCGCCACTCTCCCATCACTCCGTGACCTCTGGGCTGATAATGAAATGGCTCGCTGAAAACCTGGATATGAAGACTCTGTGTTGCCCCCACACACCAGGTATCCCCCTCACGACCATGCTGCTGAGGCAGTGGAATGTAGAACATTTACAGGCTGTAGGAGCTGCCAGAAAGACGCCGCCAGAGCTGGACGCCAGATTGTCTCGAGGCTCTGCTCTAGATATTTTTTTTTCAACGCGCATTACTCCTGCAGACTTTCCCATGGGTGGATATGCCACAAGGCAGCGGAGGTTTAAAGATGAGGGTGGTTTTCCTTCTCCTAGATGGACTGCCTTCCCGAACTGATGAGCTCCGTCTACCTGAAGCAGCTGGTTTTCAGGCGCCAGTGACCCAACTTTGCCCCTCTGTCAGTGGAAGCAGTTACGCCGGACCTATATCTAAGTCATACGGGCAGGCCGGCAGCTGGCCGTAGTCGTCGTCGCGCGCGCGCGCGCGCGCACGCACACACACACACACACACACACACACACACACACACACACACACACACACACACACACAAATGCCTTAAATGATGGCCTAAATTAGAATATGAGAGAGAGATCAGAAAACACGGAAAGGGGGGTAATTTATCTAGAGTGTTAAGACTAAAAAGATATAATGTTTAGTTTGTTGATACAGAATTTCTGTCTTCAAATCTCAGTATTATGATTAATTGAATGTGTGTGTTTTTTTCAAAGGGTGTGTAGTGCGTGTCCTGAAACGTGTGTTTTTCAGAGTTCAAATGACCGGTGATGTTAGTGCCTGTGTGTTTAGCCTTGTGTTATGTATGTCAATAGAACTGTGTTGTAAGCGCCTTTCCGCTCTTCCCCGCATGTTGTGCACTTTTGCACGACCGACAGGGGGGTAAATAAATGAATTGGCTGTGTCACAGGACATCCTGTGTCTGATCTTAAAAGTCTCTCAAGTCGCATCAGTCTGCAAATGTGTGGCACTGGACATGCGATCCCTGCCACAGCACAGGTTTTCCTCATGCCGACCCCTGATCTCCAGGAGTGTTGAGCTGGAGAGATGAAGGCCTCAGAATTTGCCTGAGGGTTCTAGAGGCCGACTCACCAGCCACCAGGACTTCAGGAACAACCTTCTGCAGGCTCTGACTTGTGTGCGGAAGGCTATGGTACTCTTCAAGCCACAAGCAGAGAAGAGGGTTGGAGGGATTACGGGTTTATATATATGCTGATATATATAAACGCTCTCTCTCTCTCTCTCTCTCTCTCACTCTCTCTCTCTCTCTCTCTCTCTCTCTCTTAATAGAGTTAATGAATGGAACTGAAAAATGATCGAAAATGGTCGATTGTTTTCAGTTTGATCTGATTAATATCAGTGCTAATTAAGTGGCCTTAGCCTTTGTATTTATTTATCAAACTTGTGATTGACATTGGTGTACAAAGATGAACGCGTCAAACATTCAAATTCTGTCACATCAAGCACCTTGATC
This sequence comes from Conus betulinus, assembly GCA_016801955.1. NCBI lineage: Eukaryota > Metazoa > Mollusca > Gastropoda > Neogastropoda > Conidae > Conus > Conus betulinus. Next base: position 219,570 of record JADBJO010002857.1, read on the forward strand.
AAAGGTTGGTGTCAAAGACTATTTCGTTGTATATTAGAAATCCTGGATCTCTCATAAATCACAGATAATGTCGAATCAAACCTTGTTTGTCCTTTTTTCAAAAGTATGATATTTACACATGGTGGCATTTGTCACACTGATTGCCGTTAACCACTAATGCTTTTAAAACATAAAGATGCTGGAATGTTTTTGGCCATATATCAGTCACCAAGTGGATCATTTGGAAGGCTGTTAGCCACCAAGCACTGATATTTCTTGTATTTCACTCAGTGATTTTGACTCAGTGTAGACAGGTAGATCAAGATTCTTGAAATATGTTGGAAGAATTTGCACATTTTCGATCTAGGATCCAGAACAAGATCATAAGTTGAATGTTTTCTTTTTCGATCGAATTGTATAGGTTTCGTTTTCTTTCACATTGACTTTTGTGTTTTGTTTCCAGTGAAAATCGAAATTCAACGAGTTAGTCTAAAATGTTTTTAACTGTTTTTTTTTTTTAATGCGATCGTAAAGTCTTATTTTCTGAGAGGACATCTTTTGCAATAGTTTGCGTAGGTTTTCTTTGGTAAACTTAGTGTATGAAGTGCCAGTCGTCGTTTGAGAATTTAAAGAAGAAAGCTGTAGATTTAAAAGCACTCATTCACCTCAAAAGAGACTGCTTAATACAGGTTCTATTTCACTTATGAAAAGGATTAATTTTAAATATAATTAATAGCGAACCCAAAAAAAAAAAAAAAAAACGTAGACAAACGAATCACAAGACAAAGCTCGACGCGTTTCGACCTCTTAGGTCTTTTTCAGGCAAGATACAAAACATTCAGGACAACGAAAATGAACGAGCGATCACTTATCTTACATTTAGAATTTGTTCAGATTTCCGCCTGCATTCGCCTCACTTTGCAACTAGAAAAAGATTCGAACAGCTGTGAAGTCGTGTTCGGAGAATTTGACGAACCTTTGTTTCTTTACGCAACATCATTCATGAAAGAGTGATCTTTGACAGAAGAGACCAAGAGCGTGTGAATCTTATGAACAATGTATTTGATGGGTTTTTTTTAACAATGTAATGGTGTTTGAGCTTTCAGAAACGCGTTAAGCTTACTGACAAACATGGAGCTATGAGAGATAAACTACTTCTAGAATAAGAAATCGAAAACTTACTAAACTTCGGCTCAGTTAAACTTAAAAACTACTATACCGATAACAAGAGTACATGGATAAGTAAAGCATGGAACTGAGCAGGAGAAAAGTGCTAATGTAGAAAGAGTATGAATCATACCGTCATGGAAAAGAACCTGTTCCAACCCTGAAAATTGTAGAGAGTCAAGCCATTTAAATCCATTATCTTTCTTGTGTGGAAAGTATTGGACGTCATATCCGAAAAGGAAACGCGCGTCTAAAGGATGCACGTGTTTGAAATGTGGACAAAAGGCTAGCATTTTGCTCCGGTCCGCAATAATAAAATGAGTGAAAAACTAGAAATTGTAATGTAAACAAAACTCTGAGACTGTAAATTATTCATATGATCAGTGCACCTGAATCGGATACGTCTTGGCGTAAAACTTTGTCAGCAAAGCAAGAAAATATATGTTTTAAGATTGACACATGCTGAGGTCCATGTTATTGGGAAAGCTACCTGGCATGCACTAGGTAGACAAAACTTAGTGTGTCAATAATCCAGTCTGCATTGTTCTGTAGGCCAGATGAAAACACCTGGATATTTCCAAACCAATTTTTTTATCAGAAACCGGAAGCATAGATGAAAAGGGAGGTTCGCTAAGAGGTGAAGACGATATATTGGTGATAGAGTGGGGGGGGGGGGGGGGGGGGGGGTGGGAGGGCTTTTTTTTTTTTTTTTTTTTTTTTTTTCTCCTCATAAAGAGGTGAAGAGAAAGATGATGTAGGCTTAGTTGATAAACTAAACCCGATTCTAATAACTTCAGTATCGTAATATGTTTCATAATTCCACCTTTTGGTCACCCATACCCTATTATGTTTGAAATCCAGTGATTGCTATGTGTTATGTTTAAGTCCCTCCCTTCTAAATTCAAAGAAAGCGAAACATTTCTTCTTTACAACATAGAGCCTAATCTCGATGTAGGTCTCTTTGATAGACGGGAATGTGGTGGGGAAAAAAAATATGATCAGTGCACCTGAATCGGATACGTCTTGGCGTAAACTTTGTCAGCAAAGCAAGAAAATATGTTTTAAGATTGACACATGCTGAGGTCCATGTTACTGGGAAAGCTACCTGGCATGCACTAGGTAGACAAAACTTAGTGTGTCAATAATCCAGTCTGCATTGTTCTGTAGGCCAGATGAAAACACCTGGATATTTCCAAACCAATTTTTATCAGAAACCGGAAGCAGCAGCGCACGTTATTGCTAGTGCGGTTGACAATCTCCTCATAAGAAGTACAGCATTGTAATCTTGTCACGAGAAGGGTACTGCCTCATTCGACATAGTCAAGTACACACTTGTAAAAATAAAACTGACACAACTGGTAAATCCACACAGTGTTAGCACAGCAAGATGCATTCCAGTGCCATTTCTGGAGGAGGGCGGGGGGGGGGGGGGGGGGGGGGGGGTGGCGGTGAACCAAGGTGCTTCAATGTATGAAGGAGGAAAGCAGAACGAGGACATTCATGAGCCAGCCGTGCAGGTTTTCCAAATGGTTCCAGTTACGAAATCAAATGGAGACATCGGAGTACATACAGAGATGACGTAAATGAATCAAGTTATGAATCATACATCAACTTCGAAAATTTTCAGTCCTTTCAAAACTAGATGTAAAATCTGGATTTGGTTAAATGCCATGGGACAGATCAACGGCAAAGTTGAAAGATTCCTGATTACCAGCGCTCCTTTTTTTTTAATATCATCGGCATTTGAAATCTTCCAGCGTACAATGACGAAAGTCTTCAGTTGCCTAGAAAGGGTAACACGTCTCTTGATGGTATCCTGTGCCCTGGAAAGCCAATGATTCGTCAACATTTTTCTTAGAGTGAGGAGAAGACAGAAAATTATTGGCCTCATGCTGAAGCAAAGAGAATTTTCAAAAGAAAGGTTTTATTTCCGCAAGACAATCCAGACAAACAGATGACAGGACAAGGAAATGAAATTTCCAAGTGAAGTTACTTGGACGGTTATGAGGGATTTTTTCAGATCGAAGTAGAGAATTGATATACTCCTGCAAATGGTTGAACTGTCAAATAGGAATGAAATGAAGAGAAACTGTGGCATAGTTACATCGAAAGACACTTGCTTCACGTGTCTACCACACTGAAACCACTGAATGACCTACTGTCTAAGACTGCAGCCTGGAATTTGGAATCACAGGCACCGATCACTTTTTTTTCCTAGAGTAATGCAGAAGCTCACGACGGCACCCATTCCTTATTTTAAGGTTGAAACAAACCAACTGAATCAAATCAAGCAGCTACAGCATCGTTGGAGCTCTGTTTGACGTGCATGAACATGGCTTTTGTCCTGTAGAATTCTGTTCGAGAATTCTGACTTAGTCTGAGCGTCGACATGCGCAACAGTGAAATGCTCTTCAATGGGATGTAACCCACGTGACATGAAAGCAAATGGCGTCGCCATTTTGGCGGCATAGGATGGATTTCGTTTCAGTAAACTTATTTCTGTTTCAAAACACGTGCTTGACGGAAGTTGATAGCTGAAGAAAAACAAAAATCAGTTCAACGCAGTGACGAAAGCAAAGACAGTTCAACTGCTATTTTTATTTCTTTGGAGTAGCTGATGCTGAACTGATGGATGACCCGATACTGTGGGGACAAATGTTGTACGCTCATTGGATATGATCACAGTGTTTTAATGGGATGAAGTGTTTGAAGACTCTTCCAGTATAAAGTTCATCAAAGTAATGTCAACAGAAATGACCCTGCACAGCTTGTTTACAGTCAGGAAATCATTTTACTAGGTGATGCATAATGTGGTTTGCTATGTAACTTCGGCAAAAATTTGATTATGTAGGTTTTGGGGTTTTGTAATGATTTTAAGTGAACTTGGCGCGCGTGTAGCAAATAATAAGCAGTAACTGGTTTAGGATCTAAAGGAGGAAGCCACATGTAAAAGAATATGCACAGTTCATTACACTGGTCCATGCCAAACGAAAACGTAATAAAACAACTGATGTAATTGAAGCTTTATAGCATGATGATTTTTTTTCATTTATTTGTGATTAAGATTTCATCTTTTTTTAAGTGGAGCATGTGACCATATTCTTCACATACAGGTCGTAAAACGTGATTTTAATTATTTTTGAATGGAATTTTGTGTGAACCACATAGATACATAAACATACTTTAAATTATGCAGTAGGAACATTAACCTCATTTGTCCTGAATATCATAAATTTGATGTGCCATGATTAGAAAAAAAAAAAATCAGCACCATTATCTGACGTGTGACGTATCTAAATTGTTCGGCTTAATTCGTCTGTCTACACAGATTGTGCCATTGTCCATGCCTTTTAGGCTTCACGAAAATGGCCTACATCACACGACCAGAATAGAAAATAAGCTGGACAAACGTACATCATTGTAAGTTGTATTTTCGCCCAGAAAACGCCCGGAAGAGGCACATCTCATGAAAATAACCGCGTGATGCATCAGATTATGTGCCGAACTGTGCTCTAGCATTGTAAGACTTTTATGGCAGGGTACACTGAACTCGCAGTCTACTTAGCTATTTTTGTCAGTCGTCGTCAATTTTTTTTGTCGTTAGCAGTGTACAGGAACTGGAAAGGGGAAGTAATTACCGTCATTATAGGGAAGGAAAGGCACGGAAAGGGCAGATACCAGTGCCCAGATCGAATCATCAGAGAATTATACTTTGAATCTGCGACTGGATGAAAACCAAGATGAAGATCTCAAAATGAAAGAAAATGAGAATCTATTGGTGTATAAAAAAAAATATGTTGTATTTGCTGATGGACAGCTGAAGAGGAACATTGCAAGAGTGCTTCAGGTGTTTGGTAGTGCTGCTTCAGAAGTTCTGAAAAGGATGTCTCCAGGTGAAGCAGCAGTGGAAAGCCAACGTCAAAACTCAGACTGAAGCCGCAAATCTAAATCAGTGATTGAACTGCTGCAACTTTCTGGGGCCGATTGTTGGGAATTGCTGAAGCCAATTTTACAGATATCACTGCGTTTAGGCTGGTTTGATTTGCTCAGGGAACAAAGTGCAAAGAAAACTTCATTCGATGTATTTCTCAAGAAGAATTGTGGAAAAGACGTTTGTGACCAAGGAAGTGAGCAGAGAGCTGGGAGAAGATAGATTCAAACATGACGGCACTGACCTGTGAATGATCATTTGCAATGCAACTTGTTCAGAGATTGAATTATGATTGAGCTGAAGGACATTGGCAAGGGTTACAGTGTGGTGAGAGTCCTCTGAAAAGTGACAACGACACATGGGTGTAGAGTGTGATTTATCAGCAGCGTGTGGCCTGAAACTAGTGGTCTGGAGCTGTGTTTGGTATTTTTCGTGTGGGTGATCTTGTCTTCACGCAAGGAACAATGAGCAAGTACTTTCAGGTACTAGAAGACAATCTCCGCCCATTCGTTTGTGATCCTTTACTACCAGGCCATAAGTCCTCCGAGGAAGACACAACTCCCCATTTTCCTATCTCCATGAAACAGAAGAGTGAAATCGATAGCAGACCATTTCAACTCAACCTTGCTGACTTGCACAGTCACCCAATCTCAGCCCTGTTGAAAAAATGTCTGGTGGGTTTTGAAAACCCGAGATAGAAATGTGCACACATCGCAATGGACGCTTTAGAGGGTTGGAATATGGACTGAGTGCCATGAAACAACTGCCTGTTCACTGTGTGTTTAAAAACTTTATATTCTACCACAAGTACGGGGTTTTTTTGACAGTTAGAAGGGTCATCCGACCCGGTATTAAAGCAAAAAAAATGAAACAAAGGAAAGAAAACCAGTTCAATTTCCCATCATTAATCTCAGTAATGTTGCCGTTTTTAAACGTTTCACAAGTATTCGGCGTAAGGTCGTAAAAGCATTCAATAGTTCGGACTGGCTTAAAAAGTGACGATCAGTGTGTGTGTGTGTGTGTGTGTGTGTGTGTGTGTGTGTGTGTGTGTGAGAGAGTGAGAGAGAGAGAGAGAGAGAGAGAGAGAGAGAGAGAGAGAGAGAGAAATAGGGAGGGGGGGGAGAAAGAGAGAGAATGTTAGTTCTTTGATTTTCCATCGGACAAAAGCATTTTCATTGCGTGGCCATCTTTAGATCTCAAAAATCATATTTCTATCGAATGTATTGTAAAGATCAGTCATAATCGATGCACAAAATTAGCGATAGCCTTGTGTTAGAGAGGTATCTATTACATATGTCTAGTTAGTCTGACATGTTGTTTGTGTGCCTAATTACTATGAAGCATGTAAATACCATGCTGCATAAGGGCTGGTCGTCAGCAATCTGTCTCATTCTACCTGCAGGTGCTTTATTCTGAATATATGCCCCTGAAACTGGTGTACGGAGCCACCCTGTGTCTGATGGGTCTGATGGTCTATGCCTACTTCGTCACCACTGGCTGTGATCCCTACGCTGCTGGCTACATCCATAATAAGAATCAGGTGCTGTTTTGTAGTGTGTGTGTCTACAGTATGGTGGTGCTATTTTGTTGGTATCTTGTTAAATGTGTTGCGTTGTATTGTATCAGTTTGAGGGGGCATTCTTGTAGATCTACTTCCACTAACATGTTGGGGTAAGGGAAGAGGTGTTTGAGGATGTTATATACTCAAGGTTTTATCCAAATGGTGGTGACACCAATATATGTGTGTGCTCTCTCTGTGTGTGTGTGTGTGTGTGTGTGTGTGTGTGTGTGTGTGTGTGTGTGTGTGTGTGTGTGTGTGTGTGTGTGTTTAGACAGACAGAGAGATTGAGAGAGAAGAGAGAATAATAATAATAATGAATACTTATATAGCGCCTATTCTCTGCTAGAGATCAAGGTCTAAGCGCTTTACAATCCACACTCGTTTACACAACGGGCTGCCTACCTGGGTAGCGCCCGACTGAAAAGCTGCCAGCTGGCGCTTCATTCAGTCGTTTCCTGTGTCATCCAGTCAGTAGTATTGTTCAATATCGTTCACTCAATTTCCTTATTTCCTTCATTCTTTCCATTTCTCACGCAGGGTGCATGCTATGTGTAACGTGTCATCCAGACCAACGGCCAGACTGGCCTACTTTTCCGAAAGTAAGTGATGGGATTTTACGTGTGTGCAAGATGTTATGCATGCGTTCACACATGGTTTATAGTCTCATTCGAAGGACTGTATGGGAAATGGAGTCAGACCCAATGTTAACTCCGAGGAAAAAAATCCCCTTGTACCGAAACGCCCTGGCGGAGATTCGAACCCGCAACAACAGGATCACTTAGATCACCAGTCCGACGCTCAACCAACTGAGCTACTCCGGCTCCCTACATATGGATCATTTGAGTACTGACATTTAGGTTTAAAGTCCACATCCATCAAAGGTGTCATGACACACAGAGATAACTATCACGGGAGGCGGGTTCTGTCCAAAGCTACATTGAGTCCACTGAGACGACACTTACCGATGGACAGTCTACCCAACAGACTCGGCGCTCTATCACCCGGCCATTCAGGCACCCCCCACAACGGGCAACAACACCGGGTAGATTTGCCGTGTAAATATTCAATAATTACAGGTAAAAAAAAAAATAAAGCAGTTTTAGCTATGCAGAAATAAGATCGTACAAGAACTTGATCTTTCACAAGATCATGCAGCACCAAGAACACGAAGTTATATGAGGTTGTATATGTTTTCATATAAACCACACAGGAAGTCATCTATGAGCACATCGAAGTGTTTATTGTGTGCAACATGATGGGAAGTGAAAAAGGGCAACGGCTTGAAAGAAAATGATGTGCCAAGCAATAGTGGGTTTTACAGAGTTGTTTATTCTTTGATTATAGTTTTACAATATGTCTTTTATAATAATTTTACAATTTGTCTTGTATTATAGTTTTACAACATGTCTTTTATTATAGTTCACAATATTTCTTTTATTATAATTTTACAACATGCCTTTTATTACAGTTTTACAATATGTCTTTTATTATAGTTTACAATATTTCTTTTAATATACTTTTACAATATGCCTTTTATTACAGTTTTACAATATGCCTTTTATCATAGTTTTACAATATGTCCTTTACTATAGTTTTACAATATGTCTTTTATTATAGTTTTACAATATGTCCCTTTATCATAGTTTTACAATATGTCTTTCAGGTGGCGCCCTACTTCGTGCTGCATCTGCTGAAAGATTTACCTGGCTTGACGGGCGTGTACCTGTCCATGCTGTTCTGTGGCTCCCTCAGGTCAGTCAGTGGCCACGGGTAGCATGTAAAACCGCCACCCAGGCCTGGCCACGGCTAGCATGTAAAACCGCCACCCAAGCCTGGGCACGGCTGGCATGTAAAACCGCCACCCCAAAACCTGGGCACGACTAGCATGTAAAACCGCCACCCAGGCCTGGGCACGGCTGGCATGTAAAACCGCCACCCCAAACCTGGGCACGACTAGCATGTAAAAACCGCCACCCCAGCCTGGGCACGGCTGGCATGTAAAACCGCCACCCCAAACCTGGGCACGGCTGGCATGTAAAACCGCCACCCAAAGCCTGGGCACGGCTGGCATGTAAAAACGCCACCCAAAGCCTGGGCACGGCTGGCATGTAAAACTGCCACCCCAGTCTGGGCACGGCTGGCATGTAAAACCGCCACCCCAGTCTGGGCACGGCTGGCATGTAAAACCGCCACCCCAGTCTGGGTACGGCTGGCATGTAAAACCGCCACCCCAGTCTGGGCACGGCTGGCATGTAAAACCGCCACCCCAGTCTGGGTACGGCTGGCATGTAAAACCGCCACCCCAGTCTGGGCACGGCTGGCATGTAAAACCGCCACCGAGGCCTGAGCACGGCTAGCATGTAAAACCGCCACCCAAACCTGGGCACGGCTAGCATGTAAAACCGCCACCCAAACCTAGGCACGGCTAGCATATCAAACCGCCACCCAAGCCTATGTTACACCATCCCTCAAAAAGATTTCTTCTCTTGTGAGATGGATTCTGTGTCGCCAGCCTACTCAGCCTTGCTTTAGCAGTGTGAAACCACCCTTAGCAGTGTCTGCTGGTTTCACACGAGACTGTCACCATTTGGCTGTCAGTGGAAGGGCTTGGCGTGCTTTCCGTGTATTTTTTTTTTTTTTCCTGCATCCCCCACTGCATTTTTCTTTTCCACTTCTTGTATTGGGTGACAGGAGTGTGGCTGAGCGGTTTTGTGCTGCCTGCACGTGTTTTTTTCGTTAAGTTTGTGTCAGTACAGTTTAACTCTGGCGGAGAGGTAGTGTTCACGAGTTCAGGTTGGAGGAGGGAGCAAGGAGGCAAGAGAGTGAAGTGTTTGCTTCACTTTTACCTGATAGGTTGCGGGGGCTGCAGCAAACTGTGCCTCAGTGGCACAGTCTTTTTCAGTGGGGGGTATTGTCACGGACGGTCGCCAGCCTACTCAGCCTTGCTTTAGCAGTGTGAAACCACCCTTAGCAGTGTCTGCCCCGCATCTCCACCAAGATGTCAAGGTTAAGGACCTTGTAAGGGAGGGAAAGACAAAGGGGAAAATTCGACACTGGCAATAACTGATAGCAAACACCCAAACACTCACTCAACCAGACCACCCAAGGATTTACAAAGACAATAACAGTTTATTAATTATAAATCGACAATACTCATTCATTCCATATGGGGAGAGAGGCCTAACCAAAGAAGACTGAAGACAGAGGAGAGACCAAGTGAGAATAGAATGGTAAAGAAGAGGGGAAAGAACCTATCAGTTCTAAGTTACCTATGGAACAAAATAACCCAAAAGCCCAAGAAAAGCAAAACCTCCTTCCCCCCGGGGACTCCCACTACCAGCCCAACTAATTAAAGAATTTCATAATGAAGAAGAACGATAGAGGAGAGACAGACTAAATAAGATTCAAGACAGGTCAAAAAAAACCTCACACCACCAAAGCAATCACAACCATTTCCACTCAGTCACTCCAAAACAGCCAGACTTCACCATTTCCTCGTCAACCATGCCAGCCTGCATGTAATTCACTCCTATTTCAGTCCCACGTCCACGGCAACACAACACAAGCACGAATACACTTAGACATCACCCAAGTCTGAGTTCCTGCGACACACGGTCAGCTCTAAATTGTCCCACATCCAGGGCCACACAGATCAGCCAGAACAGTAGCGTTGAAGAAGTCCCGGTCCCACGTCGTCAGTTCTAGAAGATGGGAGGTGGACGTGACAGACCTCCAGGGGTGTCCAGAGGTGGATCCGGCCTTCTGAGACAAACAGGGTCAACGCCCTGCAGCGACGATCAATACGTGTACAGGGCAAATTATCAGGTGTCTGGGTGTGCTGGTGTGTGCATGCGCGCATGTGTGTGTACCGTGAGCGGGGACTCTATTTAATCAAGTCTAACCACTTGTTTTTCAAATTACACTGGACAACA
>JADBJO010002857.1:235139-280106 GCA_016801955.1 Conus betulinus
AAAACAGGCCTAAAGCACCCCTTAAAATAAACGATGTTTTGAAGTCATTTTTTTCTCCGTCTTTTCATGTAATCTTTGCTAAACAGTTTGGAGGGTATACAGATAATGGATCGGTGAAGATGGAGGATTTTATACACATTTTTCTGAGATTTGATCTCGGAAACATTGTACGATTTCATGAAAAAAAAACTACCTAAACTTGACAAACATTGCAAACTAACTTAAACAAACTATTATGGTCTCATTAACAACTGTAATTCATTACCGTGCACATAGGCGTAAGGCCTGTGACACACATGATAATGATGATATATGAAATACTTATATAGCGCCTATTCTCGGCTAGACGCCAAGCTCTAAGCGCTTTACAATCAACACTCGTTTACACAACGGGCTGCCTACCTGGGTAGTGCCGACTGAAGAGCTGCCAGCTGGCGCTTCATTCAGTCGTTTCCCGTGTCATCCAGTCAGTATCGTTCAATATCGATCACTCATTTTCCTTACTTCCTTCATTCTTTCCATTTCTCACTCAGGGTGCATGCTATGTGTAACGTGTCATCCATACCAACGGCCAAACTGGCCTACTCTTCCGAACGTTGGTGATGGGATTTTACGTGTGTGCAAGATGTTATGCGTGCGTTCACACACGGAACCTCGGTTTATAGTCTCATTCGAAGGACTGTATGGGAAATGGAGTCAGAACCAATGTTTAACTCCGAGGGAAAAATCCCCCCTGTACCGAAACGCCCCGGCGGAGGTTCGAACCCGCAACCCCAGGATCACCAAGATTGCGAGTCAGGCGCTCTACCAACTGAGCTATTCCGGCTCCCATGGAGGACTGGATGCAAGTGTCTCCAAATGCGAGTGAAATTACGTGTGCATGGAGTTTACTAAACCTGTAGCTGAGGTGGGCGCCACGTGAACACTTTCGACAAGAAGCTTACAAGTGGCGCGGAGAGTACGTTCGCTGAAGTCGGTCAAAGGATTTGCACTGGGCTCTAAACCAAGAAACCGGCTGAACGATAGTGCAAATTGCCGATACCGATCCGCGCGACTGTCATACACACCTGGACATGGATAAACTGTCTCTACCCTTACGCGATTCCGGCCACAATTTTCCATGTGCATTATGTGTTTATGACTCAGCAAAGCTGTGTTTGTGTTGATATGACGTGTTTTCTACTGTTCTTTGAAGAAAAGAACCGGTGAAAAATGAAAACTGGTGTGTGTGTGTGTGTGTGTGTGTGTGTGTGTGTGTGTGTGTTAACCGGTAGCAGTACAGGTGATTGAAGGTTGATGCCTAACGCCGTGCCCGTGTGTCTGGCCAGATCACCGGCAGTGTGGAGGGGGCCCTCGGAAGTCCTGTGTTGGGAGTGCTGTTTCTGGCTGCCTGTTTTCCTCGGGGCAACAAATATGTGGGTGACTTGACAGCCGTGTGTAATATCTACTGATGATGGGCTGTCTGTCTTGCGTTTGTTCCAGAGTTTGTCTGTTTGAACGTTTCTCTTTGTGGGGTTTATGGGACCTCTCTCTCTCTCTCTCTCTCATTAAAAACAATTTCGTTCGTTCGTTCGTTCGTTCGTTCGTTCTCTCTCTCTCTCTCTCTCTCTCTCTCTCTCTCTCTCTCTCTCTCTCTCTCTTTTTTTTTTTTTTTTTTTTCTCTGTGCGTGAGTGTGTGTGTGTGCATGTGTACGCATATGACTATGTTGTGTGTGTGTGTTTAACTGTAAAACTTTAAACAGTAGTTAAATGTTGTTGCTTTCCGCAAGCGGCAAAAGTGGTTCTTGCATTTACTGCTGTTTTTCCGCTGTTGTTATTTTGCAATTGCTGTTATATTTGAATATGATATCATTTAACATGTCTTCTGTCTGTGTCAAAAGTAATATTCATGTATCATCCAAATACCTATGTAAAAGTGTCAGTTAGTAATATTGAAAATATTGCTGAAAAGTTAATAGAATAATAGTCGATATTACGGTTGATGACATTTTGTCTTTTTAGAGGACAGCTTGGTAGGCCATAACAATATTGATCATTGTGCAAAGTGTGATAACACTGACGCGTGTACTTGCTGATAAAACGCCAGCCTTAAATATTACTACAGATATCACATATGCTCATACGCACAAACGCAGACACACAGGTAGGCATCCTTCAGTCTTGGAAGACTATGGAGTTGCGCTCTAGGTGTCTATTCTGGTACAGCGACAGGTGTGGCTGGCCAGTCCGACGCGGGAGTGACAGTCCCTGTGGGCAGAGGGCACAGGTGAAGTCTGACGCTGGTCTGTCTGCCTGGGCTGCAGCCTTCCTTCTCATTCTCTTTTCCCCGTGCTGCTGAGCGAGTGTCTCTTCGAACTTGGAGAGACCTTTCTGCACAGTCTGTCTCCAGGCTGACCGTTCGAGGGCTGTTGCTTCCCAGTTGTCCTGGTCAATGTCTGGACACACACAGACAAACAAAACTGTCAACTTACATAGACTGGCATGTTTAAACATGTGAGTGCAAAAACCGACAGTAAAAACGTTATTCAGCTATGACGTTTTTCACAGTGTTTGTCAATCTGTTCATGAATCGAATTTTCATCATCGGTAATACTTTCTGATCTTGATCTTCTGCGTACATTAAATAACTGTAAGTCTTGAAATACCAACTTTGAATCGACACAGAGAAACAAAAAATTAAAGTAAATTTTGTCGAAAGTTAATCAGGTGATGTAAAACCATCAACGTTTGGCCATAGAAATTGAGTACTTGGATGTCCCATCTTCATAACTAACACAACGGGTCTTTCCATCAACGACGACGAAACCTACAAAGTACTAGAGCAGTTAGACGGCTTAGTTGCCTCATGACAGAGTCGTGGCAAAGGAGCCGAGAGTTACATTCCCTGCGGCCAATGACCACTCCGACAGTGACTTAAGAACCCAGTCAAGAGCCATGAAAAAATGGTATTATGGTTTTCTGAAAAATACAAAAACGAAAACGAAACTAAGCCAACGGCAGATCCAAGCCTGCAGTGTGGCTTCTTGGACAAACACAAAGTTTGGTTCCAGCAGTTCCTGCTGTCCCAAAGATCCTTTTGGTCTCTACTGGTGAATGATGTCACCGCCGATACTGTTGAATATGGAGGCCGAAATGAATTGATAAATAAACAAAATGGGTGTTGATCTCTCAACTGTTCTCACTGACGTTGCAGCGAACAAAGTCGAAACCACCTCTGAAATCCATCGTCGAAGTATATACAGCGGGGGGGAAAACATGTTCGTTGGCTATTATTCAGGACTCAATACATAATGGTTGTGAGGTCAATCATGTCTGTGCTGAAAACTAGTAGAAAATGAAAAAAAAAATTGGGAGGCAGCCTACATGGTAAAAGACAAAGAGAAACCAGCAGGTGAGGACTGGGAAGAAACCGAAATTAATCGGTGGTCAAAGGGGAAGCAAAGGGAGACGTAGTAACACAGGAATTAAAGAAAGAAGTTATGCCAGAAGGAAACAAAATCAACGAAAATTAAGAGGTTGTCCTACGGAGAAAGAGAAGCGAAGAGAGACATGATGATTCGGGAAATGAAAAAAGAGATGAGGATTTCATCAGAATCCAAAGGACAGAATCCAAAGGACAGAATCCAAAGGACAGAATCAGAATCCAAAGGACAGAATCCAAAGGACATAGGACAAAGCCGAGAGGGACAACTGTTCACGTGGCGGGGAAGCACTCCAAAGAAATTTCAGCTAAAATATAATGTAACATACGGCTTCTCTTGAGCTCTATGACCTTTCAACTTTATCCTTGGATCTGAATACGATCCCCTGCCTTCAGACACAAACAAGGGGGAACAGGGGAAAATCAGATGAACCTATATGTTCACTCTTCTGGGACGAACAGAGGAAACTGTCCTGAGCTCATGCGTCTCCGACAGGGATACTTCCTACAAGATGCACCATTGAATTATATTGTGCAACGTCATATTACAACACAATCGTATTCCGAATGCGAAATTGAATGTTAAAATCCTGGATCCAGAAGTGTGTCCGTCTTAGTAAATAATAACTTTGAATTTAACATTTGAAAAGTTCATGCTAGATACTACTAACAAAAGGGCGCCATCCTGTACTTGAGTGTGATGTATAAAGACTGCTTTACTTAACATATATACAAACCCAACAAGGGTGACCCACATTTTTTTCCGCGAACACACGAAAAAGGAGGATCTTACATGTGAAATTAGTAATAGTGTTAGATTTTCTCGCCAGTTTGTCTTCTGACATGAGACTATCAGCAAGCACAATGGGAGGACACAGGCAGTCGGCTACTTGTACGACTGCCAAACAAGAGGTCCTATTTGGGGCACGGCTTCCTTGTACGAGAGTTCACTGGAGGTGCGAAGCTCACACTCACAGAAAGATTCTCTCTTGCGACCTCTTTCTAATCTTTCATCTGTCTCTAGAAAGGAACCCTGTTCGTTGAAAACAGTTCAATGAACGAAGAACAGTGACTGAGTTGAACGACATGAATCGGATTCAGGCAGACGAGAGGGCGACGCGTGTAAGACGTATTAGCGGACTGTTTACACATTCAGACTTCAAATGACCGTTATAATGGTCGCAAAACACAATTCAGCTCAAACACAATTCATAAACGACTCTACCTCAAAAAGCCAAACCCCACGCGATTATACTGAATGAGGCTTGGAGTTCGATAATTATGGCGTTGCGCTGCCGATAAAATGCATGGGGAGATTGAGAGCCGTATCGTATTATAGCTGATTAAAATACTTGGAATATTCTACAAAAAAAAAAAAAAAATCTGCACCTTTTTGGAATCTTACTGCACATTCCTTAACCATCTGGAATTCTCAAGATAGTTTTTTGAATCATTACGTAAACTTGCGGTAGTTTAACGTCATTAGGAACTTTTTTTCCGAAAAAGGTAAAGCAAAATGTAAGTATTTCAGTCTAAAACGATCAACGATGAAAAGAAACACGATCTGTATGTATCAACACACACACACACACACACACACACACACACACACACACACACACACACACACACACACACGCACGCACGCACGCACGCACATTATAAGAAAGACATACATCGCGCAACTTTATTCAGTTCCATTCTTGAATCTCTAGATGGACTGTCTTTCAGGGTGCTGGGGGAGGAATAGTGGCGGGCCTGGCAGTCAGCTTGACGTTGGGTATAGGGAGCACCATGTATGGAAAGCCCAACCCTTCTTCCCTCAGGCCCTGTGGACCACTGTGACGTCACCAATGGCTCTTGGGTTCCTGCAAGTGTGTCTCCAGTGACCATGGTGTCTTTTGCAGACGGAACTGTCAATGCCTCCACTGCCGCGCTCTGATGAATACAGGTTTGGAGATGTGGGTGGGAAGAGGGAAATGGGGGTGGACTGTGACACACGAAGTGTATGTGAACACATAGACATGCGTGTAAATAGAAGAGCAAAAACGTTTTAAACGCTGCAGTCTTAGAACTGTAAGCCAGCAAATGTATCAAAGTAATCCATGTGGTTTTCTCCACCTGGACGGTTAGGGTTTTACCATGACAGGACATGTACAAAAGTTTTCCTTGAAATTATTTATCCGGTTAAGCGCAAATGCACAGGGACAGATTTCAATTTTTCAAAATTATCTCTAGCCAGATGTCTGCAAGCAAAAGCTTAGTTTCAGGCGAACATCGGTAAGGAAAAGGATGCTGCAATCCATTCAGTGCTGAAGCAGCAGCAGTGTGCATCACAGTGCACCAGAGAGGCTCAGCGCAAACCATCGAAGTAAACGCCACGAGGGATGCTAAGCAGTTCCGATTTCTTTGCTTTACCTTGAAAACAATGAATGTGAACGCTTTTTTTTTTTCTATCATATAGTACCAGCATGATCATAGTTCCTAATTATAACGAGACGAGCAGTCAAATAGGTTGTCCTTCAGTTCAGTGGGTGCTGGAAATGCTCGATACCTTTCTAGCTGCGCTGAAAATGTTCAGTGAAGTAGAAGACGCAAAAGGATAATGATGAACAGGAAAGGGAACGTTTGCGCCCGTTGTGAAACAATTAAAGGCACACAACTTCACGTTGATGCTGCGTGAAATGTCCAACCCGTTCCCTTCTGCACGCAGGCAGAAAGAGCCACACAGAACAAACAAGGAAACTTCTCCACACCACTTGAGGTCAGGTATATGGTCAGGTGTGGGAGTTCCTTTTTCCGACAAATTAACTGTATTCTGGGCCCTGTCGAGAATGTTGACCTGATCTAGATGTAGCTGACATGCAGCACGAAGTGAGCACGGGACACTGTTCTGTCATGGCAGTGACTGTGACGACTGTGACGGACATTCCTGTCAGGAGGTGGAAACAGGAGCGATCCTATAGATGTTACGGTTTGGAAAAAGATTCAACACTTCAGATCTACTTCTTCTGTGCCTACCTCGTCTTCTTTTGTATGAAAGGTCACTACCATTTATTTGTCTTGGATCGTCGAGTATAGGATCTATTTTTTTTTTCCACTTAGGTTTTTTTTTTTTCTTCAGCTTATTTCTTTGTATCACATAACTTCCGTTTCCGTCTTCTGTCGTTTGCTGGTTACATAGACTGTTAGGTTGTCATTTTTTTTTCATCATGTGGTAGAGAATACTAGACACGGCGTTTTAGGTTATATATCATGGAAGGACTACAGCCATCACAACCAGTAACGATCTGCTGACACGTCTTACCCGTGTGACGAAAATCGACTGTGTACAGCCAGTAACCAAATGATTCTTTTCGTGGAGTTCAGCAGTTCCCCACTGCTGTCGGTGAAGGGGTTAAAGTATTAAAGTTGTTGTGTAACAATCGCTTCCCATTTAAAAACCAGTAAGTGTGTTTTTTTCTTGGTGACAGGTTTTTTTTTCAGCTGCATGCACTTCTCCCCTCTCTTCGAATCTGTCTGCTTATTGGCCGATTGTTATATGTTTCTATTTCTTGTTCTGCCAAAAGAATACTAACAGTGTGTGTGTGTGTGTGTGTGTGTGTGTGTGTGTGTGTGTGTGTGTGTGTGTGTGTGCGAACATGCGCGCGTGTGTGTGTGCGTGCGTGCGTGCGTGTGCGCGCGTATGTGTGTATGTGCGTGTGGGTGTGGATGTGGGCATGGGTGGGTACTGGGGTTTCAGTCAACAAGATAAACACAAGAGACACAAAATACACACGAGGCTTGATTTGAACGTCACAGGACACAACGAATACTTCTGTCTAAAATCTGATTATCTTGTGATCGTGTTTGCAAGGAACTTGACATTTGCTTTTTTTCTTGCATCTCATCTTCTGCGCTCCTCCTCTTGCACAGCCATCCCCTGGCGTCCCGCCACAGGACTGGCACCGGCAATCGACAGGGAGCAGTCAACGTCAATTCGCCATGAGGCACCCCACCAGTGGAGACACTGTGTGCCGAGTCACTTTGGTGGTGTTCAGTGGTCCCACATATGTAGTGCACCACGTACTCAGCCCCTTACTGACCACAATAATTCCTTAGTCGCGGAGCGAGCAGCATCAAAGAGCTCTTCCTCTCAGAGGACGCCACCACGTCCGTCCTACAACAGTCCCCGTGAATTTTGCCGACACCGGTGACCAGGACAGATCCCCAACAAGGGCATGGACATAGAAAGGCAGTTGAAAACGTAGGTCTCCATAACAGCAGGGCATAAAGGACAACAGAATTGGAGACTTCATTAGGCTGATCGATAAAGATAAGGATGATGAAGGTGACAGGAATTTTTGAAAATGCAAGGGCTGAACGAGAAACACCCATCTGTATGTACCTTGTTGTTCCAGTGCCTTTACCTTCTGGGACCTGTCCTACCTGTGGCTTTCCATCGTCGGTTTTGGAACGACCTTTATCTCTGGCATCGTCATCAGCCTCCTCACGGGTAGGTCTGTGCCACATAGTGACGGACAGATGTTGGCCCCCTGAATGGACATGTAGGAGTGACAGATTTTGCATCCACACTGCATTTAGCGTGATTTATTCCATCTTCGCCCAGTTCATTTTATCCATTCGTGTATTCTCGTATGCACTTTATCTCCTTTGTCGGTATTTTCTATAATGATGGATGTGATGTAATGGTTTCTACACGACAGTGACACTCTCTCTCTCTCTCTCTCTCTCTCTCTCTCTCTGCCTTCCATCTCTCAAAATAGGAACAGCCCGAGCGAAGATCAGATTCATTTCAAGGGCGGAAAAGAGAGGGGGGGGGGGGGGGGGGGGGGGGTGCATCTGGTAGAAGGATCCTGATTGGTCAGAGAAAGAAATTCACGCTGCTTGGCTTGAAGGCCCACATGAGAGGTGCACAGGAATTGACAAACGCACTGTGCTTCGTGCAGGATGTGGGTCCTCTGAGCTTCACTCACTGGAGAGAAGAGGAAGGAAACAAGGATTATCGTGTCGGGCCATTTAGAAATTAAACCCCTCTCTTCCAGCTGGCGAGGGAATATCTGTAAATCATGACATATTAGCTGGAGTATGGACAATGTTCAGGGAAATCAGTCTGGGGTGTGTGCCAAGGGCACCAGCTGTTCCGCTTGTCACCCTCACATTACCGAAGCACCAAGTGACCGTTATGAGATTATCGCAGTTTCAAATCTGTTCTACCCGTAAGAGAAATGCCTCCATAACATCACAATAGCAAAATTTACAATGACTTCCCGCAGGGTGGGTTTATTTTTCCCGACTTGACTTTATCTAAAAAATAAACAAAAGAGACAGAGTGATATTTGAACACTACAAAAAATAAATAAATGATATTTTTAAAAAATCCCGTTTTGCGATGCCTTAAAAAGACGACTTTTTTACCTTCTAATAAAAAAAAAACCGACGTGCTGTCAATTTCGAGGGAAAAAGTATATATGCTCACAAACATTACAAAAGTAACCATATCCTACCTTCACCCCTCATACTGCAAAATGGAAATGAGCGTGATAAGATGCGTTCCCTTCTTGGTTAATTGTGCATCTGTTCCAGATAGAAATAGACACGATTTTTCTGATGGAATTGAAGATGATAGCAAAGCTTACAAGGGATCATCTTTTATTCTGAAGCTAGTTATGTTTATTTCTTCTTGTTTGTTTGTTTGTTTTCATGCTAGTATTCCTGCATGTGTTGTGGGGATAGATTGGTGGCCTTGCATCAACTTAACTGAATTCTCTCTCTCTCTCTCTCTCTCTCTCTCTCTCTCTCTGTGTGTGTGTGTGTGTGTGTGTGTGTGTGTGTGTGTGTGTGTGTGTGTGTGTGTGTGTGATCATCATCAGGAGGGTGTAAGAAGGACCAGGAAGACGTGGACCCCAAACTGATTTTCCCATTTTGCCGAAAGCTGTTTGGACTTCCGGAACCTGCAGTGACGTCACCACTAGGTGACGTCAGTCCGCTTCCTTATAAGGTAAGGCAAAGTGCATACACGCTCACGCGCGCGCGGGCGTGTGTGTGTGTGTGTGTGTGTGTGTGTGTGTGTGTGTGTGTGTGTGTGCGCGCTCGCGCGCGCGCGCGCGCGCGTTAGTGTCTGTATATGTATGCGTCTCTCTCTCTTTATTAAAACCTAGCTCGGCGCACTTTTGCGTTGTGGGAGGGGGGTGTAGTGTACGCGTAAATTAACGTGTGCGTGCGTGCGTGGGCCGCTTGAGTATCAGTCTTTTTCGCCATTGCTTTATATTATTTCTCCCTTTATTTTTACAGCCGTTTTTAGTATAACAACCCCTATATATTTCTCCCTTTATTTTTACAGCCGTTTTTAGTATAACACCCCTAGCAAGCTGTTGTCATTCTGTTGCAAGGACGTTGTCTGGATACCACTAGTACTTCTGCTATAACTTTTGCTGCTGTATTTCATACATTACAATTTTTTTTTTAAGCCGGTGCCAGCATCGGTACTCACCTGCTCAATCTATAACCGTTCCTCCTCTGTATTTTCTTGTGCTCTTTCTACTTCCTGCCCTCTGTGGTTCTGTTCACAGGAGAGCCAGAGCGGAAAGGCACACCGGGATGACGTGGAGATGTCCGCCTTTCTACCCAAAGGACCGGAGCCTCCATCCGCTTGAAGTGTCAAGATGACCACTCCCCCCCCCCCCCCCCCCCCCCCCCCCCCCCCCCCTCCCCCCCCCCCCCCCCCCCCCCCCCCCCCCTCCCCATCCACCCCCCCCCAGCCTCACCACCCGCGCTCTTCCTTATGCACATATGTGTAAAAACAATGGATTGATGACCATTTTGGCCGTGTCATTGCTGTTCATTTGTGCATGTTTTTATTTCACACTCAGTTTTGTTTTCTTACAAAGAAGACAAAAGGCCCTGTTAACTCGCCCATTAAGATGTCCTTCTGATTGCTTGCGCGAGATTTTTTTTTTTTTAAGGCAGTTGACCTACTTCAACAACGAAGAAATTTTATTTTTGGATGAACAAACTATTAGGGATATTTTGAGTTATGGCGTTTCCTTTCCGTTGTTTATTTGTTTGTTGTTACTAAGTAAATTTCGTATTTACAAGGGCACGTGTATATTAGAAACCAAAAGGTGTTGCCTTATTTTTTTATAATTCAGACATATGTAGTCGTAACGTAAATGCAGATACTATCATATCATTGTAGCATTTCGATTTCGTTGAGTAAAACGTGTTATTAAAATGACGCCTGTTGTTATACTAAACAAACCAATGACGACAATAACATTACTTTCATAGATAGGCAAGTCTGTTAAAATGGTATAACTTTTCCTTGTGATAGTTGGGATGGGAGAAAGCAGGAGCCAACTGATCACAGAGATTGAATTTCTTTTACACTGGAAGAAATGAAACAGCTCCATGTGCACTTCATTTACAGCTCAGCCTCAGGAACACCTTGTTCATACATTCAATATTCAAAACGGTGGAAATTGTCTTTGTGATTTAAAACATACAGCGCAGCGTCGGTAAGTTGAAGAGAATTAAAATGAAATAAATCAGAGCCAAGATGCGGCCAGTCCAGAACAAATTATGAAAGGAAGCCGCCTTGTTTTGTGAAGAAAACCTAATCTGATGCACACACACGTGACACCATCAGCTAATCAAATGACACACACAGTTCATTACAGTCATTTGATATTTGCTCACTCTGTCATTTCCTCTTCACACTCTGCGGATGTAACTTCGTGTCCAGTCAATTTTCTTAAGGCAGTATAATAGTGCAACTGTCAATATTATAAAGTAACAAAGTGTCGACTTTGGTCTGAGCATATATCCTAATCACAATTATCAAAAACAAGTTCTGAGACACCTAGCCCGCTCGAAAAGTACATTAAACGATCCCCAGCATTGTTCGACAAAGTTAACTGTCTAAATTATAGAATACAATGATAGACAACATGTTTTACTACCCAACCTGATCATGTATGATCATATATTAAAAACACCGTCAGACTAATGTATACATGTCGTGTGTGACAATATCTTTTCATGTAGATGTAGCCGGATGCTAACGGTGTATGTATTTCTTGGTTACCCTTCGTAGACGAAAATACGTTTTGTTCAAGAGTTATATTCCCCCCTTACCTCTCTTGATTGATGATTCTCGATTTTTTTGATGTGTAAACTCTTTAAAATTCGAATACCTCAGAACCTACATAGCTGTATATATGTCAATGAAGTCACAAAATTAATGTTGTTTATTCGTTACAACCGTACTGGGCCGAGTCGCCCATATTTTCTCTAAACTGGCATTGAGCACAATTAATTTTGGCGCCATTTTCAACTGTCGGTCCATCAGTCCTTGAATAATTCTTGATTTCACAAAAAAAGTATGAGAAAATCTGAAGAACACAAAAATGTGCGATAGAAGAAAAGTCCATATAGCTCTCATTTCGTAACCTATATCGCATGCCTAGGATCTTTTCCGCACAGGTTTGCGACTATTCGAAGGACTGACGGTGTCGGTTTCCTTGAGCAAGTCGCCTTCTTCGTTCATTGTCAGAGTTTTGAGCCAAATTATCATTCTACGAATTCAGACGTCCCGATTGAAATCTTGCTAATGACTCCATTTCTGTTATGAATATAACTGAAGATGCATAGAAATTATTATCCAACAGTCCATTTCAACACGGTAAGCTTATTTGCTAGTTGAAAATCGGATCAAAAGCACACGCCCACGGCCCGGCGAAGAGGAAAGTCAGTTGTGTTTTCTACCAATTTTCAAAAATAAATTTCTCCGCTCAGACACCGTCTTGGGTAACGAAGTTTATATGTACGAAAATAGCGAAATGCCAGCTATTCATTTATTGCAAAAGTATCACGCTCTTTAGTAGTTCTTATCGAAATAGTGAAGAATATGACGCAAAACACGTTAAAGTGGGTTCACTGTGGAACATTAATCAGCAATAATTTAGCACAGCAACGAAATTGTCAAGTGTGACTTGCTGCATTTTACTCCGTGGGTTTCTGAGGATTTCATTGATAGTAAATATGTGTGAATAGTTTGAATGGACGGCGAGCCAGACAACACGGATGCTGGGACAGAGAGCACAAATTTCTATCTGTTCCGGCCTCACAAGGCCAGTTTTGTCTTCGGCACCGTCTTGCTGGCTTTGCGGTCCGGTTCGCCTTTATGTATTTAGAGCGCTGTCTGAGATATCTTTTTGGCCTTTTGGCTAAGATCAAAGTGTAGCATCTGAGAGAGTCCAGTGTTCCCTGATGTGAGCGACTGGCATGCGAGAGTTATGAAAGGGAATGAACTCCGCTTCGTCCTCTGAGTCTTCTTGGCTGGCTGCTGCCCCTTGGCTCCTGCACTTAACCACCATCTGCCTGTCTTCACCTGCACACCCTTACCCTCCCACACACGAAAACTAGGGAGACCTTTTGCTGTCGTCCATAACACCACTAATCCTTACGTAGAGAAAACTAAAAAAAAAAAAAAAAAAATGCAGTTGTCTGGTGTAACACCACTTACCCTTCCCTATTTCCCAGAGAACACTCCATAAAGATGAAGGTGTCATGTGTGACACTACCATTCCATCCCTATAGAAAAGTTATTTTTCCTGGGGTTCTATTACGTTTTGTCACCATGTCCTCCTCAACTTCCCCTTCTGTTTTTCGAATGATTGGCCTGGGGGAGTAATCAAAAATATACCACATTTTTCAGTCGCACCATCCCTTTATTGTCATCAAAATAGACATTTTTCAGTCACATCTTATAGCCCAATCCACCCCTTTTAACGGCATCTGTTTAATTTTTTTGTTAAACCGTTGAGGATAGGGAAGGTAAATGGTATTGAAATATATCGATTTCTGAACATGTTTATAGACGCAAGCCTACAAGCAGTAGATAAATTTCAGAGAAAAGACGCGACATCAGTGAGCAGAGAATACAAGACAAAACCCACAAACACTTATGAAAAAAAAAAGAAAAGAAAAAGGAAAGACAGAGGATGGCGCCAGGGGTGTCAGGGTATCTAAACATTTGCGATCAACTGTGAGGTGCACATTGCAATCACTTGCCACTAGCAAGATGAAGTAACCCCATGGCTAAGCCGAACATTTGCATGTGAACCTTTATCTCCTATACAGGCGTAGGCTACGTGGTCACCTTCAGTAAGAATCACCATAATGCTGAGTAATACTCAGTTTGGGGAAAAGGCTCTTATAAATGTGCAAAAAAGAACCTATAAGCTTTAAATAAGATCCCAATTAGCAGGAAACTGCTTAACGTGTGATGACATTTCCCAGTCTTGGGTGTGGTGACTGTTACATTGACAATTATTCTTTTTTGCATACAACTTCTCCAGTTGGTTTCTGAAATAGAGAAGGGTAACTCCAAAGTTTTCCAGGGGGAAAAAATGTCTTCTAGCCTTCAATTTAGCCCTAAATGTTTGGTGGTTGAATTCTCATGACCTATATTGATAACCGTCACTAAAGGGTGAGATGCATGTATCTTTTCTTTTTTTCCTTTTTTTTTTTTTGTTGTATACAACAGAACAAAAATCCACACAATTCCAGTGTATGATTATCACCCGTTCTAATAATATGTTGTGTGTTTTACAAAGTAAGCTTATCTAATTGTCAAACATTTGCATAATAGGTCAACCGTTTTTCATTTACATGTTCTTCTTTATCTTCTATTGTATTCATTTAAATTGCTATAAGTTGTAAGAAATAGTTTGTGTATGTATTTTTGTGCCCTAAAGATGCCTGTCAATTATGTGTTGAAATCTCTGGGTACTGTGCTCTCATGACGCATCGGTAACTTCTCAGCTTATTTGATTAAAATCTCACACAAAAATAAACCAAGAAAACCGTGGCTTCATGAAACATGAATTCGCAGTATCTGTATTAGCAGTGAAATATGAATTAGCAGTATCCTGACAAACTGGTTTCCTTTGAACAGAGGAACTGGCTATGTTATAAAATACATAAAATACTGCAACAAAGCAAATATGTACTTTCTAATGCTGGAGAGAAAATAATCCACTGGGATGTCAGTTCGGCCTACTGTGTGCAGCATACAAGCGCACTCAACTATATGATTGTTGAGAATACAATAGAGACAGTAGAGAGCAATTTGAATGTCATGGAAATACCTGGCTGTGTTCCTTGGGAGGGACTGTGTGTAAATAGAGTGCTTTGTTAACATCATTGTTTGGAGGATATTGTATTACCTGTTTAAGAAAGAGCTTTTTACACTATTTGCTAAACTAGAACCAGTGGGCTAGAGACACATTCACCAGTTTCAATAAAACGTGTAACAATGTGTGTGTGTGTGTGTGTGTGTGTGTGTGTGTGTGTGTGTGTGTGTGTGTGTTTCCTGTGTATTTTCCCCTTTCAATTGAGGTTATATTTTCTATCAAAACATTACTGTTTAATTCAAAAAAAAAAACAAAACAAAAAAAAAGCATTTTTAGAAGAGTTTTCGGTTTTTGCAAACCTTCCTCAGCTGACCATGGAAGTCGGCGTCAAAACTAGTTGACGTAATGTGTGTGTTTTTTATGTTTATAACGTTCTAGTTTTGATACCAAATGCAGTCTATAGCCTGTCCCTGTACTGGAGTGGCCAGATCCAGAGCAGCTGGATGCACTTTGGTAAAAATTGCTGTCCATGACGAAAAATTGCCAAACAAAAGAGACGAAATGGCTTGGGTGGATCCACTACAAAGTGAATGCACTGTCGATTCTCACAAAACTATGTGGCATAACATAATTAAAAATAAAAAAAAACAAAAAACACCCAAAGCATTTTTCAGAAGCGCTTTCGCTTTTTGCAAACCTTCCTCAGCTGACCATTACTGTTTGTATGGCACAGGAAACGAGAAGAAGAAAAGATACCCTGCTGACAGTTACGTGAACACCATGGGATTTTTAAACTAATATCATGCATGAGAGAGGCAGCAGCAGCCAATTCGTATGAATTATTTTGTTAAGAGCAACCATATTGCAGAGAAAAAAAAAAACTCTTCTCAAAAGTGCAAGTGAATTTTTCCGGCTTTCTGCGTATTGTCACCATATCCTCCTCAACATCCCCGTATGTTTTTCGAATGATTGGCCTTGAGTGAATCCAAATATACCACATTTTTTAAATTATGTCCACCCCTTAATGGCATTTGTTTCAGTTCAGAAACCCGATGAGGACAGGGGAGGTAAATGGTATCGAAATGTATTAATTTCTGAACATTTTATACATGCAAGCCTGCGAGTAGTAGACATATTTCAGAGAAACGACGCGACATCAGTGAGTATAAAAAAAAAAAAAAAAAAAAGCATAGCATACTTCCGACTGAACCTATATTTTCTAATACTTCTCTCCTGACCAGTCTATGGTTGTGCCATGTTGCCATCACATTTTCATCAGCATCCTGCAGACATATTGCTTCGCTGCGTTCAGTGAATACTGCCAAAAGTTGTTTGCGGGTGGAAGGATTCATGTCAACGTCTTTGCCTTCTTCCCTTGCCATACCAAATCAGAACTTCACAGCTGCTGAAAACCCGTCAGTGAAGGCAAGGCAGGATTTAGCCGGAAAACTTTAAATGACATTGCCCAGTTCTCAATAAGCGGGCATGATATTTAACAACCCCACAACAGCAAATTCATCGAGCGACTAACAGAAATGGTGCTGACTTTTGACACTGATGTCATATTTTGTTCAACTGATTATTTCACAGAAGGCCGTCCAGTTCCATTTTTAACTGTCATGAAATAAAAGAAAACCGCGGTTGAGCTAATACAAGGCTTTCATTTATAAACACACGTGTCATAATCACAACTATTAAAATAAGTCTAATAATACCTAACCCACTATCGAAATAAAGAAATTAAACTATTCCCAGCATTTGTCTTGTAACTTGTTTGCCCTTGTTTTGGGGCGAACTCATTAGGAATTATTCTCATTAGGAATTATTCTCATAAGGAATTATTCTCAAATTTTGTTTCAATTTCTGCCTGCAGTCAGCTCACTTTGAAACTAACCATTCCCAGCATTCTACGACGAATCACTACATTAATGGTGGTAACTGGAAGCAAGTGTTTGCAAGACAACCAGCTCATGTACAATCATTATGTCAAAAGATTGTTTTTCTCCAAAACGTTTAGCTGTGCCATCCATGACATTACTGAATTAAACTCAGCAGATGCTGAATTAGAACAAGCTCTACTGAACACCACCGAAGTGACTCGGTACAAGTGCAGAGTCTCCCTTGGCCAAGTGACCAATAGCCGACGTGACTTTAACTGTTCTCATGGACTTCTTGTATGTGGCGCTGCGTCAGAAGCAGGAGTGTGGCCTTGTAGTCAAGAGCTTCAAATGATCTGCGCAATCTACAGACAGGACAACGACAATGGCACGAAAAATCCTCAGATTATTGGAACCTATTCCTAATTATATTGTTACGGTGAAGAATCAAGCTCCTGTTCTGTTTAAGACACTTCACTGTTAAGACACTTCACTGTTAAGACACTTCATTGTTAAGACACTTCACTGTTAAGACACTTCACTGATAAGACACTTCACTGATAAGACACTTCAGTAGACGCGGACCGCAGACTGAGGTGAATGACAAGAAGTAGTTTTAATTTATTGCTGAATCAGACCAGGCTGAGGAGAGGTGGACTTTGGTGAACCACAGCTTACAGTCTGTACTTCCAGCCGGGGATTCACAAACCAATCTTCATGTGACGTCACAATGGTTCAAAAGCAGAGACGTGTCTTTCAGCTCAAAAATGTTCGTAGATCACCCTTTAAGATTACCTTTCCTTTAAATCACTCCTTCTCTCTCAATAGTTCTTGAAAGCAGAAGTTCAAGAGGTATGGGGCAGCACAGAAAGTCAACTAACCTGGACAGTTCGAGAGTCATAACGAAAAGAAAAAGATACACCCGAAGGTGCGAGTAGGACCCAGAGAAGCACTGTCTTCAACCGTCCAACAAACCAGCTGGAAGCGATTCCAGTTAACTGTCCAAATACGTGGAACTTCCTAATAAAAATTCGGAAACCGTGAAGTATAACAACCAATGACAACATTCAAGAAGGGGGAAGAACTACGTGGTGTAACCAATTAAAACACATGGAACATTCTAGAAACGGGTCTTGAGACCTTCAAGGAACTTCTTGCACTTTAAGGATGATTCTAGGACTCTAAAGAAACCAGGAATTATCACGTCATCTGCAAACCCGCCATGTGGTAAACTATTGTTACAGAAAGACGAAGTCCAAGAGAAACAATACACAAATAAATCTCCTCGCACTGAAACTAAATGCACTGAAACTAAGGCCGTGACACCGAACAAGCAGAACAATAATTCAATATTGGCGAAATGAAATTGTTTTCATTTTTCCAGCTTTCAAACAGTCTATACGCACCATCAATCTCACATATTCAAAAGCACTTTGAAGGGCCAGAAATCATTGTCTTACAACTGCCTTGGAATCCCATGCAGTGAGGTACCCCAGAGGGTGTTGTACGGAAATCTGTTCATACACATGAAAGACGTATGCACAATTCCAATGCTGTGATGACAAAAGTTCATCAGCAACAGACCTATCAGGTAGGTATCACCAGGGAAACACAAAGCCCAAGGTACGAAACAAAACAACTTTTTCTCCGAAACACGACGATAAAAATGTTTTTTGGAGTCGTAGTCCTGGCGTGGAGACCAACTTGACGGGTGAGTTACTGTCTGGCTCAGCAGTCAGCCATCTTCAAACAGAAGAGTTCCATATGTTCCCTCACTTGACGACAAACGCTCTTTGGACAAAGTTAAGTTTGAACAGACGGTAGTGGTTCGTTCTTTTATGTCAGGATTACAAACTGCCAGCGCTTCACCTGGACGCTGAGAGCGAGCTCCCTTCACAAAAGGGAGACAATAACAAATAACAGCACGTCTGGCGCATGACAAAAATCTTTTCCAAAGGAATGAAACTTTTTTTGTAGAAGGAGAACACCTTTTAAGACCTTTTCAGACACTCGGCACGAGAAGTCTAACCCCACAAGTCCCTTTTCTTAGCATTTCATAACACAGCTATACCGAGTTGATCGTCTCAGTTTTTTCTTCTCCATGTCTTCTGATAGACTGGCATCCTCTACTCTGCTTGGTAAGGCTCTATGATTTACACGCCTGCTTTCATCCACCGTAACCTCTCGCTGCTCCAGTCTTGAGCAGGCCGGCCAGGTTAGTGGCCACGGACTTTGCCCACAGGAGCAGTCTGCAGGGTGAGGCAACAGCCGACTTCATGGTCCCTCTGACAGCGGCTCCAGCCACACCCTGGCCAAATTGTATGAAGCACAAAAAACATTGGGCTAAAACACATCAACCCTGGCTGTGACTTAAAAGCTGAGTTTAGAGGGGAACGAAGTCTGCAACGGAAATCTACCGCTTCTAGACTATCTGGGTGTCTGAATTCGAAACTAACACATGAGATGATACAGTAAGGTCCCATGTGCTGCGTGAATTGGTGCATGTCAAAGAGTCCACAGCAACATGGGACTTCTCCCCGGCAAAACCTGTAGAAAGCAGTGCACTTTGAAGGGTCAACGAACTTAGAGGAGACAAACAATGAGCTCTGTACTATGGTAACTTTGTCTCAAGAATAGACGAATCCAGTTGTGGTGAAAAAAAACGACAGAAACGTGTTTAAAGACAAGAGACAAATTTACCTTCTTACATGAGAGCTTCATCGTCCTTGCTGCCTTCTTTGAAAACAGATCTGTTCTCTTTGACTGGTAAAGCGAGACGAAAAATTATTCAGTAACACAATAATATGGGGAAAAGATATTATCATATTGAATTACTAATGTGTAATGGATAGGGGAGTGAGGGGGCCAGTGCACGAGTATGTTTTGACATGTAATCTAGTTCGCATGTTAGAAAAATTACAGATATATGGAACACATTCACACTCCTTCGCCTTTCCCCACCCTCGCCCCTTTGTGTGCTCCCAAAGCATTTTACCTGGAAATGTGAAAAAGAATCTTTTTATCACATTTAACGGAAATCGCCTTTGTTTTGTTTTTTTTTTCATACAGTTTTGTACCATTGACAAGACCAACTTTTTTCCTAGTTCAACTGCGTCTTTGACTCCTTTGAAACAATAATAATGTAATGGTGCGAAGATTTCTGACTCAACAGAAGTGTCTTATCATCTGTCTGGTTTATAACCCTCTGTGCCGATGGGCAGAACTGAGGTCACAGAACAGTAGACATCTGCCACTCCGCCAGTGTCAGTCATAGCACCGAGGTCACAGAACAGTAGACATCTCCCACTCCCCCAGTCTCAGTCACAGCACCTTACAGCCTACGTTTCCTGGCTCTTTGATTCGTCCATGCACATACTGCCTTCTCCCTTGCAGTATACTTGCGGGCACATATATATGTAAGCATGCACATGCGGACATGTATTACATGTATGCGCAAGTTCATGTACACATACGCGTGCGCGCGCGCTCACACACACACACACACACACACACACACACACACACACACACACACACACTCACACACACACACACACGCACGCACAAATAGACAGACACAGACAGAGGCAGAAACCGATAGGTAGCGGGAGCGGAAGAGATACACAGATAGAGACACAGGAACACAGATAGAGACACAGGAACACAGATAGAGACACAGGAACACAGATAGAGACACAGGAAGAGACACAGAGAGACAGAAATACCGGAGCAGGAAGAGGAGTATTAGTACATGTACTAGTAGTGGCGCGGACCTTGTCATGTGCATATCCAAGACTTGGCCAGCCCCTTTTAAACGCTCCCTTTCTCCTTCGCTCCCCCTGTTTTATTTTCTTTTTAAAGTCTAATGTCACCATGTGTGAACAGACTCTAAATTAAAGAACTCACTCACTCACCCACTCACTATGCAGGCCTATAATAAATCTTTGATTCCGCGCCCACTTGCGGATGGACAAACCGTGACGTGCTCAAGTTTTGCGAACCTTTCAACACCAACCAAGAGAATCTTCTTACCAAAAAACAAAAAAAAAAAATCTTACGTCTTGTGCTCACAATAATGAACAGTATGTGTGACTGATTTGGTTGACTTGGTGTAGTAGCCTGGCGGGAGCCGACGAAGACGATGGTCTGTGTGTACTCAGCGATGACGTTGACAGCGCATGCGACTCCGCAGCCTGAGGCTGGAAGCACACAGGCGCCCACAGATGACGCTTCGATGGTCTGAGTTTGGGACTGAGGAGGACGAGGCCCTGTGTCGCCTGTCCCTTGCAGCAGCAAGACACAGTCTTCTGTCCTCTGTCCTCTTCGAAGGCAGCTGTTGCTTTGAAAGTGAGGGACCTCCAAGATGATCTGTCAGCAGCAAGGGTTTCGAGCTCGCGAGGCTGGATGCCGCATCATCTGAGATTGTGCTCTGAGGGTGTCTTTGTATCTCAGTTTGGGCTTTCTCTGTCTGCGTGAGCCTTCTTTGAACTCACCAGACATCAGTTGACTGTGTACCAGAACACAGCTTCATTCAAACAGGGGCGGGTGTTTTTCCTTTCCGACCGTGTTCAGTGTGTGAAACGTGTGCGCACGTATGGAACTTCCACGAGAGATTTTTGTATAGCACTCGTTCATGTACCCTGCCTGCTTTTTTTCAATAAAATCTTTTCTCTTGTCTCAATATAAGATCATCACTGGTGCATGAATAATTGTAAGGAGAACATGAAGGACGACGACGACGACGACGACGATGATGATGATAGCAATGATAACGATGATAATGATAATGATGATGATAATGATAACAATGATGATGATGATAATAATAATACTAATAATAACAATAACAATGATAATGATGTTAATGATAATAATGGTATTAATGATAATGATAACAATAACGATAACAATAAAAGAAAATGTCCATTTTAGAGAATGCTGGAAATGGACAGGTGGCGTTTTCACTAACAGCAAACCCGGTGTCGCGTGAAATCTGGGAACGTGATCTCTGGAAGGCGTTCCCAAAATGTACTGTGATATCTGGGAAGGCGTTCCCAAAATGTACTGATATCTGGGAAGGCGTTCCCAAAATGTACTGTGATATCTGGGAACGTGGTCAGAGTTCAGAAGGACAGAAAGAAGAAGACGAAAAAAAATGTATTTTCGAGATAAGGTAGGACACAATTTATGTCGGTGCAGTTGAGATCTTTGGCCTTCTTGTCATTTTTTTTTTTTTTCGCACGCCTTCCCAGATTTACCGTGATATCTGGGAACGTGCTCCCAGATTTCACGATTGGAAGTTCAGGAAATCTGGGAACGCGTTCCCAGATATCGTGGTAAATCTGGGAACGCGTTCCCAGATATCACGGTCCCAGATATTATGCGACGCCGGTACCAAATGTGCGCGGAGCGGATGCCTCGTGATACTGTGGTTGGTTTGTCTCATTTTAGCACTCCCGACGAGCACACCACATTTTTTTTTTAAAAAACCCGTTCATGTATGAAATGACTGTATGCATTGACATGGCACGACGTTTTTGCATTTTTCAACTCGCTGAATGAAAAGTTGAATTATGAAATTAAGCAAGACTTACTCACACTGTCTTTGATTTGGATTGTTTAAATCATAGTGTCAAGAAGGAACATTCGCATGAAACCTCCTGTGCAGGAACATACCCAGGTTTTAAAAATTGTTGACCTCCTCCAAATAAAAAAGATAGGTGTACCAGCCCAATATGCCATTCTAGCATCTAAAAGAGCTTAATGCAAGTCGTCAGAAATAAGCGTACAGTAACTGCAAATGCGCTGGCTGAAATACATTTAGATGCACATGCTCCTTCCTCTCGCCGCAGATCTCCACCCTATAAACACAAAACATGCGCGTGCTTATGCGCACAGAGAGAGAGAGAGAGAGAGAGAGAGAGAGAGAGAGAGAGAGAGAGGAGAGAGAGAGAGAGAGAGAGAGCGAAAGAAAAACAAAGAAAACACAAGAAAGGGGAAAATAGGAATTGTACAGCAGGGGGGGGGGGGGGGGGGGGGGGGGGGGGGGGAAGGGGGGAAATGACAGACAAAGAAAGTGATACTAATATATCGTGTTGGTGTAACTCTTTCACTGAAGAAGTGCCAGTTCACTTCATGAGACTGCATGATAGCAATGAATGAAATTACAGAAATAAGAATAAGTGATTGATGAGGACAAAGAGATTCGACTCCAGTAAAGTTTAAAACAGCATGCACAATTGCATGAGAAGAGCTCTTTTGTATGCAAGGTATATATGTAATTCAGCATTCAAAATAATAACTCACTGGTGTGCTTAACTTCAGTTATAACCGGTATTTATATAAGTTTATTTATAAGGAATTGCTGTTTGCTCGCTTTATCGTTCTCACAGTAAACAAACCGCCCAAAAGAGACAAATATATTGCGATTTTTAATTTATTCCTGCTTTGGGGGTGCGGTCAGGTTGTGATTTCTCTGTTTTTAGAGTCAGGAAATACAAACAAGGATGCTGTGTTCTACATTTCCTGGGCCGCTGTGGATGGTCAGCAAGCAGATGAATTTGTTCCGGCCAAAATATTGATTCCAAGCCAACTGCATGTCCACAGGGGAGAAAAAAAGAGAGAAAGAGAGGGGGACAGGCAGACAGATTTAACAGAGACACACACGGAGAGAGAGAGAGAGAGAGAGAGAGAGAGAGAGTTGATTAAGATAATTTAACAGATCGTGTATCTGCGGGAGCTTTCAAGGTATATCTGTAAATTTTTATTCAAATGAGCAAATTCAAGCTTTCAAATACTTAGAATCGACATATTGCTAATGTACACATCTTCGTTTTCTTCATTCTCTTCAAACGATGTCAACATATTTTTGTATTGTCATGACGTAACCGTCGTATCTCTGAAACAATAATCTGATGAATTCTGTGACCTTTTTGTCATACACTTTTATGGGGTTTTTTTTCCCTTTCATTTAGTGAACCAGTAGGATAGAATTACAACATTAAAATATGGTCAACAAAATGACCACTGAAATGTAAACAGACTTCCTGTAACAGTCCGGTATCAGGTCTTATTATTCCCATCTTGCACCTTTTGATCGGATATAGGGTTCATCATGCCATGTAGATTCCCACTCGGTTGTTCGGATGTAGGCCCTTCCATGGGGAAGGCCTGGTTGTTAGACATCAAAAGCTTATAAATACTTGGGGGGGGGGGGGGGGGGGGGGGCTATATTTTCTCGGCCCATTCACTTTTTCGTCGCAGATTTCTTTTACAATATAAATCAACTGCGCTATGTGCACGTGGAAACCTTTGAAAAGTGTTCACGGACACACACCTCCATTGAGCTATAGGATTGAGGGGTGGGGGACGTGTGTGTGGATCCCCGGGTGACCAGACCCGTACCCTCCAGTGTGTGCTTTCAGCAAACTTCCACACAGGTAAGGCAAACCAACAAATCCCTGAGGGCCTGAGAGATGTCACATTTTCGCCTGTTTTGATGTCTTGGTCTTTCTTTTGAAAAGTATCAAAATTTACCAGAAGTTCAGGACCTTTCGCTCTTGAAACAAGTGACAGAGGTAAGGTAGGGTAAGGTAAGGTAAGGTAAGGTAAGGTAAGGTAAGGTAAGGCTGTTTTATACCCAGCCGACCGCAAGGGATATATCAGGGCTGTCACCGCATTAAAGTCAACCCACAAGCCATTCAATCACACACCCTTGAAAATACACCTTCTAATAAAACACCCGAATGCTGTTGAAAAAGAAAAAAAAATCTTTCTACTGTAAAATCTTAGATCAGATGAAAACTGTTAGTGTCCCTCAGAAATTCAAAGATACCATTAAGTGGAACATCTCTGAACAAGGTTTTCATGGAGTCTGCTGTGACAAGCTGTGCGAAGAGGAAAAAAAAAAGCGAAGGAAGTAGTCAACTTTTCACGCTGAGTGAAGCTGTGGACCTTGATGAAGAAAAATCTGTTTTTCTTTTCCGCTGTGCTTCCAAGTGAAAGGAAAGGGAAAGCTCATCATTTTCTATACTTGAATATTTCTTTTCTGCCTTCGGTTGAGGAAAGAGCGTTCGCAAAGTGGTGTCAGTGCCATGAAGAAAAAAAAAGAAAGAAAATAATAAAAGAAAGGAAAAAGAACGAAAGAAAGAATAAGAGGACAGAAAAGAACAGAATTCATGTACCCATAATTATTTTGAAACAGTCCGCGGTCTAGGAGTTGGACGACAAGGAAAGAGTTTGTTTACCTGGGGCGGGGGAGGAGGGGGAGGAGGGAGGGAGCTGGGCCACACAGCCATCTGCGTATGTTTGTCAGCCAAGAGCAGTAAGTCACTACAGTAAAAAACGAAAAAAACGTCTCGTCGAACATATCGAGGTAAAAAAAAAAAAAAAAATACAAAATGCAAAACGGCATCCATCCTGCGTACCGGATCAGTATGTGAAAGCTTTCACCATTGCGACAAGCTTACTCCATATTGAATGTAGGGTTCGTGCCTACTGGTTATTTTTAGAAAAGTCCCCACAAACCAAATCAACGTGGAAACGCCGACTGCAAAGGTATCTGCACTTATGACGGTATTACTACTCTTGACGCTTTTTAAATCACCGGAACACAATCCTATTTCTCTGTAAAAGTCAGCAGACAGGTTAACAGCCAAACGTTTACTATCGGTGATTAGCTTGGGGAAAAAGGAACTACTGTGAAGGGGACTGATGACGTTATCCCGTGACGTCTGGTCTGACCATCTTTCTGCAGGAAACCAACGGCACGGGATAAAATCACTAAATCCTTGTACTCTGGGCCCGATGAGAACTACTTGCCCCCCCCCCCCCCCCCCCCCCCCCCCCACCCCCCCCCCCCCCCCCTTGCCCCCCCTTGCAACTTCCGGCTCCAAACATCTACAGGTGTCTGCTGCTTAAAATTTATTTTTCCTACTTTCAGGTTGGTACTACCTCGCTAAGACTCGGTGGTGTGTCATTTTCGCCCCAGTGTATGCTGCCACCGCCGAGAGAGAGAGAGAGAGAGAGAGAGAGAGAGAGAGAGAACGAACGAAGTTTAAAGCTAATCAGCTGTTAAGCCATTTAGCAGATCGGCGCGATTTACAATGACAAAACGCAACTCGATTCCATTGACATGGAAACCACAGCATGTGTCTTTCTCTTTCACTTTACAAGACAAAAACGCGAACGAGAAAACGTCACCGGTATGCATTCACTGTCAGTTCTGTAGATGACGGTCACCCCAGGTAAAACTGGATCAATCCGTGGAGAGCGTGCAGCCTCCGCAAAGCACGTGCTTGGGTCTCTGCGTGTTCTGTGTTGCGAGTGCGCCTCCCTTACCGAAGGTTGGCCAGTTTGACACATTCCTCTGATGACATGTTTCTTTCTTCCTGCTTTACGAACCAGAACTAGCAATCATCCTCCGAGTGCGGATCGCAGGAATATTCCAAAACAATATCATCAGATTCACACAGCAGCACACCATTAATGTCCGTTCGATGAAGCACAACCTTCCGGAACTCTTTATTTCTATGCGGATCACGCAATCGTCTCTGCACCTGCCGATCAGTCAGAGTAGCAACATAATCCTTTACTGCCCCAGTGTCAAAACCGGCAACTATTTTGTCGATGTTTGTTCAACATTTATGTCGACGTCCGGCTGCTGGGATTTCTGAATCGCAGATATTGTATCTACGACTGATGGGCACAGAAAGACAGATGAGAATCCGGAATATGCGGCGTGTCATCATCATTGCAGGTAGACATGTTTTCTTCTGCAATGTCCCTGTGTACTTTGCTGTGTACTGCGTTCGTTTGACTCGATGTTAAGCAGTTCATTTTCATCACTGGTGTTTCTGAGACTAGCAGCAACCTGTTCACGTCGACCGTTCTGTTGTTTGGCTCTCTCTTGATCTCGACGCACCTCGCTGGATTGGGGGGGGGGGGGGGGGGGGGGTCTTCCTATAGTACTGAACTTGCGTTTCTCCGGTTCAGCACAGGATCCGCCATTTGTTGTTGCTGACACTGCGCTGACTGGCTTCAGTCGCAAAACGACCACCGTGTCGCCCGTCTTCACCTGAAATTTTCCAGCCGTCTCCGCAGTCGCTGGAAGTCCAGTAACTGGCATTTCAAAGGAAAATACAGATTTTTTGAGAGAGAGACAGACAGACAGACAGACAGACAGACAGACAGAAGTGTCCGGCACCTGATTTTTACCAGCAGGAGTGCACTCTGCAAGTTAGCTACAGTACTGATGTTACGAATGTTCCAGTGCAACACAGCGGAGAATGCATTTCTGTTTTCATTTTTCACCCCATCATTTTTGTCAGTTGAACAACTGTAAGACAGCCGTACATTTATGGGTAAGCATTAGTCGTTTAGAAATGAAGGCTCAAGTTTCGTCAAATCTCTGGTTATCAATACAAAACATTGTTTTTCACATTGTTTTTCTTACAGACAGTTTGTATCGGTGCAATATTTGGCTGTTGGACCAATACTATATAAAAGTGCAAAATGTACTAGCAAACAACTTCCGCGTTTGTTATCTTGTGGAATCAGTAACGAAGAGAGAAAAAAAAAATCGCCCGCATTATCAAATGTTGATACTGCTATTGAACAAATCGTTTGTAATAAATCAATTTCTATCGAACAAATCGTTTGTAATCAGTCAGTTTGAAAGTAGCAAACAACCCAAATCGGCCATTAGTTTTCTCACATGCCAAAGGTTATGAGAAAAAAAAAAACACTTGAAAAATAAAGAAAAGAGAGTGCAAATTCGCTGCAAAAATTGTCGTTTCAGAGCCACTGGACACATATACAGGGTAACACGTAGTTTCAAGTCAGCGGCCACTAGGCCTGTATGGAAATACTTTCCTCTGAGCATTTCCTTCTGCCGTTCCAACTATCCCATGTCCCCCTTTTTTTTTCTTTTTTTTTTTTGGACTTCTTTGAAGTCAGTTTTTGCCCGTCTGATTTGTGTCTTTCTCATGCAAACACACCATCCTCAATGTCCATTTTGCTCAGCATTGGTTCCAAACTGATCGGCCCATTATGCTTGATACACATAGTTGAGCACACTTCATCGTCAGAATGTAGGAGGTACTTTCTAGTTTTGAAGAAACAGAAGGAAAAAAAAAAGTGTTTTTTTTTTTTAGACGTTGCGTTCAGAAATACTGGAGAAAACATCACACACAGACACAGACACACACGCGCGCGCGCGCGCGCACACACACACACACACACACACACACACACACACACACACACACACACACACACACAGAGAGAGAGAGAGAGAGAGAGAGAGAGACGCTCGCGTATGCACGCACGCACATGTATACAGAGAGAAAAGAGAGAGAGTGCGAGCAAGAGAGAGCAGCAGTATGGAACACAGAGAGAGACAGAGAGAGAGAGAGAGAGAGCAAAGTACTGCACAGCACAGCACAGCACAGCACAGCACAGCACAGCAGAAATATCGGTCCACACAACACTTGGAAAACAATGCAGCTTTAACGAACACAGAGCCATTTTTAACCCGCTTAGAATTTGACTTCAGCCCTGTTCGTTTCCATCCAACATTAGCAACTTCACTGCAAATTCTAAAATTACTTAACCCTTCTTGTGATTTGCAGTTACCAATTACCTTCGAAATACAATCCTCCAATCCAAATTAAGCTGAAGCTTAAAGATAAGTCTGTTTAATTCCATAATCATCTTTTGCAAAGCGACTGGTTTGTCCATTACCATGTCAGATATTATGTGGGGAAGGTCAAGCACGGTCACTGAACCATTTTCTCATTCTACTTTCAACACAAAATTTGCAATGAGAAGTTTTTCAATCTGTATTACATCTTATATACAACAGATATTCAGAAAGGATTATTTTAAAAGTTTTTGTGGCACAGCAGGTTTTTCGCAACAAAATCGGCAAACACATCTTCTCCTCGGCAAAATATGTCTTCTCCTGCGTGGCTGTTGATGTCAAATGTATTCTACGCCTTCCATAACCCATTCCTACGTTATCAACTGAACATGCATGAAGAGTTTGCTATCAGTCACCTGACACTAACTCTTTGCCGATTTGAGGATAAGAAGTTTAAAATCTAATTCTCTACCGAGCTCCAAAACATCATAGCTCCTGACATTTTGGGAAGGACGACCCAAGCATTTTTTTTTTTCCTGTAGGGACAAATAGCACTTGGTGTTAAAATCTATGGCGCTGTAACTTTCTCCTCACCTGTGCAACTTTGCAAGAAGACTGGCCAGATCTGTGTCTAAAGGAATGTTATTTACTCCCCAGCAACACACACATTTCTGCTGTTGCCTGCTGTGACTCTCACACGCTCTGGACACAGACATACGTGATGAGTTCACCAGAGAAGTCCTTAGTCATTCCAGCACGCTGGTAGAGTTCGCGCATATAATCCCGAATGGCAGATACGGGTGTTTTTCGTGAGGACTGACCGCCTATAGTCAGATGGAGATATGCAGAGGTCTGGTCCTGCATAGAAAAGGTAGGGTCAGTACTAGCCACTGGAATGAGGGGGATATGTAGAAGTCTGGTCCTGCATAGAATAGGTAGGGTCAGAAATAGCCACTGAAGTGAGGGGATATGTAGAAGTCTGGTCCTGCATGGAATAGGTAGGGCCAGTAATAGCCACTGAAGTGAGGGGATATGCAGAAGTCTGGTCCTGCATAGTAAAGGTAGGGTCAGCACTAGCCACTGGAATGAGGGGGATATGTAGAAGTCTGGTCCAGCATGGAATAGGCAGGGCCCAGAAATAGCACTGAAGTGAGGGGATATGTAGAAGTCTGGTCCTGCATAGAATAGGTAGGGCCAGTAATAGCCACTGAAATGAGGGGAATATGTAGAAGTCTGGTCCTACATAGAAAAGGTAGGGTCAGCGATAGCCACTGGAATGAGGGGCGCCATGCCTGTGACGGCCAGTCCAACACCCCAAGGCGTTGTGATGCAGGACCACACTGAACACACTGTCATGTTTCTCCAAGATCTGCTGAAAGCAACAACAGCAAAAACAGTGGTGTCAGGTTTCCATGACACATAGTCCTCCATCTGGTTGTTCAGTCTGGAAGCAAGCAAGGCAGAGGCAGGGACATTGTTCACTCGAGTGTGTTTTTCTTTTAATTTCTCTTGAAAACTGTAGTACTATGAAACTTTTTTTTTTCATTCCAGACAATTATTTCGGGTTTTTTTTTATGAACAGTCACTGACCACACACACACACACACACACACACACACACACACACACACACACACACACACACACACACACACACACATTCACGCACGCACCGCACACACACACATTCACTCACCTGATCAAAAGAAAGCAGGTGAGACTGAACATGACCTTAATGTCATCTCCGTCTGTTGTTATGGAAATGTGTCTGCACACAGTCTTCGAGCAGCCCTGAGCTGTATCTGGGTTTTGAGGGCTGTTGTCATGAAACAAACTTTTCTGTTTGTCATCAGAATTCCACTGGTTTAAAGGAGAATGTTGCTTGTCTGGCGGAAGACAGCCCAGCTGTCCTTTTCTGTTATGTTTTTTCAATATTGCCAAACAATAAACCAGTGCTTGGAACAGATTCATGACAATAGGCAGTATTTCGTTATACACACCCACACACACACACACACACACACACACACACACACACACACACACACATATATATATATATATATATATATATATATATATATATATATATATATATATATAAAATGCTGAACAATTAAATAGTGGGGGAAGTTAACAATTCTTCCATCATTATAGTAATGTCTTGGCAAAGATTTGAAATGTCAAAAAAAAACACACACACAAAAGGAAAATGTGTATTAAAAGAATGAAAACCCTTCACTAGCTGCATGAGGGAACCATCTCAATCCCTCTCGAAGATAGATCTGTATGTATCGCCTGCTCCTAGGCCTTTCGTCCGCTGGATCGGAACTTATCAGGGAGACACGGCTGATTGTGTCTGTGCTCTTGGCGTCAAATAGAGACACACCACAGTCCGTAATTCTGTGTTGGAAATATATATATATTCCTCTATTTGCTCGTCGCCATATGAAGATGACCCAACTCGTGTGACGCAAGAAGTCGTTGGCGTCACTCTAGCAGGCACGCAGAGTGTCAGCAGAGAATGGTTTTCTGCTCACATCAGTGCGATGACAGCTTTTGTTATGGACCACTGAATGCACGACATTTTCAAGTGTAACGTCCATGCCTGAAATCACATCTGATTCCATATCCCCCCCCCCCCCCCCCCCCCCACCCCCCCCCCCCCCCCCCCCCCCCCCCCCCCCCCCCCCCCCTCCTGCTCACCGCTGGGTCATCACATCTGGACAATGCAGTATGGTAAACGTTTCTAAGTCTTCAAAACTTCATCCGAGTTTTCCACAGAAATCTTTCGCCAACATCCACCTGCCAGGTTTTCTTCATGGAAGTTCTCACGCACAGTCTGTTTCTTGTCGTGTTCATCTTCAGTGTCACATCGAACTGAATGTGACAGCACACCTGTGTCTTTTCATTTCGTATCTGATCTTTGGTAACAAATTGACTGGCAGTCTGGCAGGAAATAGCCATCCTCTTTCAAAGTGTCTTCTTCCTCTGTAACCGACTTCACCTTCGGGAACACTTCAAACCCTCTAACCCCCCACCCCCCCCCCACCCCCAGCCGGCCCCTCCGTCCACTCTCTCCCTCCACTGGTCTTCTCAGCAGGCGCTCCTTCTTCATCGATTCTGTGTCTGATTTGTGCGGTCAGGAGCACCTGATGTAGCTGATTTCTGACCCAGTCGAATGTCTGTTGCCATTTGGCGTTCAGATGTCTGATGGACGTCCGTCTTGTTGTATCATTGTTTTCCTTCATGTTTTTTTTTTTTTAAGGTGGTGCTTCCATCTTCCTGGGTTTTTTTTTTTTCGCACTTCATTTTTTTCACACACTCACCATGCAAGGTCTCTATGTTCAGTTACAAATGGACACTTTTTCTGCGGACTTTAGTATTTTGGTAATTGAATACAGAACATGAGGGTTTATTACCGTGTGTTTATGGTATACTGGGTTCATCAATGCGCTTGGTATACTGACAGTTTTATTCGGGCGGTGAGAACGACAACAACAAAGACAACAATGACGGAAAGAAACCCTCCTTCGAGTTAAGGCTGCCGGTTATAACTGATATATACAGTATCTTAACAACAGGCAGTACCCTAACTGTGACCATGCAGGGGGTTACATCGCCCCCCCCCCCCCCCCCCCCCCCCTCCCCTCTACCATCCTCCCCTCTCCTGTCTGTCCAAAAACACCCCTCCCCTTTCCGCAAAGATGTCCTGGACACGGACAGCGAAAAAGGATGCAAGGACTACAGCAGGAAGGAAATGGGGCGGGGGGAGGGGGAAGGGGGTGGACAGGATGTGCTGATGGATCATATGCCCTGTCGCGAGCTGCGCACTCCCCAGAGAGGCTATTCCTGTAGAGTGGAAAAAGAGTCTACAATGAAGGCATGAGGAAAGGCCAGAAGTTAGGCAATAAGTATGTGTTTATGTAATCATGATGTTTTGGTTGTGTGTGTGTGTGTGTGTGTGTGTGTGTGTGTGTTGTGTTGTGTTGTGTTGTGTTGTGTGTGTTGTGTTGTGTGTGTGTGTGTGTGCTGTGCTGTGCTGTGCTGTGCTGTGCTGTGCTGTGTGTGTGTGTGTGTGTGTGTGTGTGTGTGTGTGTGTTCATAGTAAACGTAAACACTGACATTTCCTCTGCTAGTACAAGCATGAGTGTTATCAAATTTGGTAGAATGATAAATAACTGCCGAGACCTTTCAAGTCGTTTCCTACAAGGAGACATGACTGAATGGTATTGGCCGTAAACGTGTGCTTAACAATTTCAACAAGAAAATCAATTTTTACAAAATTGTCGTTTTCTAACGTATTATTATAAATTACAACCGTTGCTTCACACACTGATAAAGGACAATGTTAAATGATTTCATGAGCAAAACCTGTAGCAAATGGAGTAGTACATTGATATCAGACCGCTCAATGTCATCTTTATCATGCAAAGGTG
The DNA here is from genome assembly GCA_016801955.1 of Conus betulinus. Lineage (NCBI taxonomy): Eukaryota > Metazoa > Mollusca > Gastropoda > Neogastropoda > Conidae > Conus > Conus betulinus. The sequence continues at coordinate 267,656 of JADBJO010002857.1, forward strand.
GAGATGTGAATTGATGTATTGAGAAATACAGAATATGGTAGACCACATATACATAGTAAACGAAAAGTAAAGTTATGATCTCATGAAACAGCTCTCGATTTCTGGTGAGAAGAGGACTCGAGTCTTGAAGGCTACAGCAGAGGCAGCTGAAAAGAGTTCCAGCTGGATGTGATCGTGGAGGAACACAGGTAAACAAGGCTCCAATTTCCAGACGCAGAAAGGGTACCTGAAGTGTTAAGACACCCGTCACAAGCCAACCAGGCCTCCAGCCACTCGCCGATCTAAATTGTATTAGTTCCAGTCATCACAGCGGGGGGAAAAAATGCATTACAGCAAGATAGTATCAAGAAAATCATGGCCGGGCATGCCATTTAGAATATAGGGAGTTCAGGCTCCAAACACATGTGTAAAGGAAACGGTGTCTTTTCTGTTAATCTTCTTCAGGTTCTTGCTAAAAGTTTCTTCATATTTTTTAACCGTAGATTGAATTTAGACGTAGCAATCGCAAGCACATGATTTAGGTTAGACGAAGGTTCGTTGTTGTATCGAAGGAATGCTTTTTTTTTCGCAGAGAGTGTGATAAACTGGAGATATGACACGAGTTTGTTTTAGCTACGCAATGCTCCACCGACGCAGATTAAGAACACAATTCATACCGGGAACTTGCACTTGTATCAAGTCTGTAAATGGTTCTTGCAGATCATGTTCTGGTAATAAGAAGACAATATCAAATTTCAGTGAATTATTGAGATTAAGTAAAGTCGCTTAAATCAGTTAATTTTGTCAGTGAGTCATTGTTCGTTTTGACACTCGGCCATCGTAATTTCAGCAAAGTACACGTTGTCCATTGCTTCAAATAGTAATTAATTGTATGGTTTGGATTATTTATCTTCTTTTAATTTACTTCCCCCATGCCCTCAATGAGGTCACCAGATTAATAAATCTTTGGATCTTTGCAATGCATATTACCACCCCCAAAAAAAAAAAAAATGCGCTTCGTTTCACATGAACGTCATACACTTTAAACGGAAAAGAAAAGATTGAAGTGGATGTTGAACGGCGTTAATCATAAATGACCACATGAATCTAACGAGTAAAGAAGCTAGTAGAGTAATTTAGTACCATAACGTAAACGTACATAAGGTGTCATTTTCATTGTCTATGTTTGGCAATGTAGTAATCCATGTTTTCGTCCCGAGGTTTTCCTTTGTCAATGAACTACAAGAGTGATGAACGGGATTATCATATTAGCGTACGAAAATAGATGTGTGCGACGTTCTGGTTTAGAACCTGGTGGTAAAATTAACAAGATATACATATCTGATGCAATGGAAAGAGAGACTGATGCAATTAACTGAACTGAATAGGAACATTTATTGAAGGACGGATACAAAATAAAATGTAAGATTAAACATGAATGGTAAAAGCCACATTATCTTTATAGGTGAGAAAAAAGGTCAGCTGTCGAGTCTGCAGTTTCAAGGATATTTCTAGAAGACTTCATAGTGTGTATAATGTCTATACCCTTCCAGAATACTTATTGTCTAAGTATGAATGATATACGTGATCAAGTTCAGTCCTCGTGTATTGATGAAATATGGAAGATATGAAGTGTTTACAGCTGTACAAATGAACGTCCAGGCAGGCAATAGTATGTGGTCGGGGCGATCGCCTGAAAATTCCTATCTTGAACCATTAATTAGTTTACATCGATCCATATAGATATCTTTGACAAAATGATATCCATTTGGTGATTACAATCACGAGTATTTATATAACTATCATTAATTTTTTTTTCTGTAATCTTGTATTTCTTTTATTTAGTCTATTGTTTTTGTTTTTTCGTTTTTAGTGTAAAGGGCTTTTTTTTTTTTTTTAACTTTCTTGAGAATATTGTACTTACATTTATGATTATGTGTGTACATTTTTGTTAATCCTTAAATCAAACTTATTTTTTGATAATATCCTTGTTTTTATCATTTTCGATCACAACTTTCCTTTCACCATGCTGCATTTACTTGTTTATCTACATTACTGCGTATATTACATTATTTTTTTTTTTATATTTTGGTATTTGAATTCGTTTATTTACTTGTTTAATCCATTTGTCACTTCGTTAATTTATTCACAGTGATTATCATTTTCCTTTTTTTTTAATCTATTTTCCGTCAGCATCATTTCAATACTGCTGCTGTTGACCTAGTCATCGTGTTCTTTTCTTTACTACAAAGACAATTTGCAACTCTTCGCTCTTTGAGACAAAAAAATGGGAAAAATCTTCATTGCAAGGGAAGGAAAGTAGATGTTGATTTTTGTCCCGCAATTAGTTTGATTTGATTCATTCAAAACTAACAAGAACAATTTCAGAAGAAGTTTCTCAGACGTTAAGAGCTGGAGTTCAGTTCAGTTGTCTCAGATTTTTGTTAGTGGTAGTACGAACTGCAAAAAAAAAAAAAAAAAAAAAGACGAAGGAAATTCCGTGCTAGACGGGAAGTCGATCAGCAAAAGCTTGGCTGACCCATAGAAAAAGAGAAGAATCTGAGGTATGAGCCCGGAAGTGAGAGAAAACTAGTCAACGAAAATGTTTGTATTAGAAACTTGGTTAGCTACAAGACGATGGGAAAAGAACCAGGCAAGGAGAATTCGGTTCCAGCATCTCCAAAACCAAGAGATTGAACAACGTTCTTCCGTTCAAATTCTGGAGCAGCAGCAATGTCATCCCCATGTTTGAACCATCAGCACCAGTCTTCTAAGAAAAGCTAAGATCGAAATGTTTTCAGAACAAACGTTTGATGTGCTTGAACATTACCAACAGGTGCAAAAGAAACCCGCATGGACGGAGAATAACGACTCTTAACAAAAAAAGACAAGCCACGAACGAAAACTAGAGAGACGTCGAGAAACTACCAAGAATATAGTGCAGAGAACTGTAGTCTTTCGTTGTGCTGTGATCAAAACAAAATAAGCAAAAATACAAGAAAGTACAGAAGGTACCAAAGACATTTCTGCTGGAAAGAGTGCGCCACACCCTTTGGGGAAATATTTTTAAACAGAACCGTTGCACGAGATAGATGGATGAATAGAGAGAGAGAGAGAGAGAGAGAGAGAGAGAGAGAGAGAGAGAAAGAGAGACAGACAGACAGACAGACAGAGAAAGAAAGACAGACACAGAGACAGACAGACAAACAGACAGACAAATAATAGATAGAAGGACAGACAGACAGATAGAAAGAACACATTCAAACAAAGAATCAAACAACAAGCGCATCAGTAATTTCCGAAAATTCAGCCGTGTAAGGTTTTCCTATGGGGACTATAATATACATGATAAGTGAGTGTATGCTTGCATGTGCTTGAACGCGCCCGCGCTTGTGTGTGTGTGTGTGTGTGTGTGTGTGTGTGTGTGTGTGTGTGTGTGTGTGTGTGTGTGTGTTGTTGTTGTTGTTGTTGTTGTTGTTGTTGTTGTTGTTGTTGTTGTGTTGTTGTTCTTCTTCTTCTTCTTCTTCTTCTTCTTCTTCTTCTTCTTCTTCTTCTTCTTCTTTTTCTTCTTCTTCTTCTTCTTCCTCTTTTTCTTTTTTTTTTTTTTATCGATTTTTAAAAACTTTTTCATGCAGATACATGACATTCACATACATATACATAAACTAGAAAGAAAAACCACCACCACATACATACATACACATACATATACAGATCACCAGATGAGAATTTAAGGTAGTACAACATGAGTCCAATTACATAATATAAGACGGGTGTAAATACATTTATGAACATATTCACACTTTTTATGAATTTTTCACACACACACACACGCACACACGCACACACACACACACACACACACACACACATAAACACAGACGCGCGCGCGCGCGCGCACGATTCTGTACGCATCTGTACAAGCATTTGGGAGTGTTAAGTCTAAACGGGAAAGTGAACCACAAAGACTTCTTGTTGTTGTTCTTTCTTTCTTTTGTTGATAACCATTTGTCGACACACCCAGCGAGTCAACACCACACGTTCTCTGGATATGAGCAAAAAGTAAGACAAAAATTCATATTTATTATGAAATATGAGGGAATTACTTACTATTCCTACCCTATGAAAATGTCGACATATAACACAAAAAGTGCACATTCTGATAGGTGCTCTTTTTTTTCTCATGTGCTACATCGCTTTGTGGTTTGTTTACCTTTCCAACTTTTCAATTAATCTACGTTTTCAGAAAACAAGCTCGTGTTAATGTTTGAAAATTGTGAGAACTGTAGCCCGATTATGTCATAATGGAAAACCATTGCGACAGTTTATCAATGTACATATTAGATATTTTGAAAAACGGAAAAAAAGGCAAGGCATTCTAAGACCTAGAAGGCACTTTGGAGGACACGGACCTCTACAAAGGTCAAGCATCGAATGATGCTATTGATAGAATGATGTCAACCGTATCTGTAGAAACTTTGTTACGCTTTTCTTGTGAAGCAGGTTAAGAATATCACAGTAAAACAACTACGCGTACATGATATCAAATTAACGATCTAGCACACGTGCACACAAGAGCCACAAAGTTGAAACAAAGAATCTTTCCTGAGATTTCGTTTTCTTTCTAAAGTTACATTTTTTTGGAGTGCTGCTTGGAATGAAAGCATCATGAATTCTGCCTTTTCCTGCGACTTGCACTGAGCAGCATCAAAATCAATATTACTGTAGCGATGCATCTTATTAATAGATGTCAGTTTTCTTTTTTTTTTTTTTTTTTTTTTTTTTTTTTTGTTTTTTTTTTTTTTTTTTTTTTTTTTTAACTTTTTTTATTTTGTCGTTGTTGTTATTGATCGAATGTGCTAGGCTAACTTAAAACACCCAGCATAAGACATAAATAATCACTTCTTACAGCACCATAAATCACTTCCGCCTAATTCAAAATAAAACAATGGAGCACTTGCCCGCAAGTGGTGCTTGACATGTGCGCGTGTGTGTATGTACATATGCATCAGTGTGTCTGTTTCTCTCTTCTGTCTGTCTTCTATCTATCTACCCATCTGTCTATATGTCAATTTATCTGCCTTTAAATCGTACACACACACATACACGCGCGCGCGCGAGCACACACACACACACACACACACACACACACACACACACACACACACACACACTTTTACATACACACACGCGTGCATGCGCGCGTTTCGCACACACGGACACACATAAGACCCCACGTACGCATAGCCAATCTCCAGTGCTTCCTCCTTACACACACACACACACACACACACACACACACACACACACACACACACACACACACACACACGCATGCATGCGCTTCTACATGTTCTGTTATGCGCAATTTTATTTAATAAGACATGCTCCTGGAGAACGAAGGTAACAACATAGCTTTATATAAAGAGGCTTGGTTTGTATTCTAGAAATGTTACCTGATAAATGCGCGCAGTGGAGAACGTAGAAGTTTATGACGTGTTAAGGGATCAAAGCTCATGTTCACATCAAATGAACAAGTTTCTACCTCTTTGTCAGGAGCCATAACACCAAAGTGCTTCTGTGCTGTAATGTATATTTAATCTCTATAATTACGTGCAGGCGATGCAGCAAATATCAGTGGGACATCCACCATGTGATTATAGATTTCTAGAAAGCAGTCGACCGAGCGTGGCACCTTGCAGTGTGCAGCAAAACAAAAAAAAATACAACACGGGGCCAGAAAATAATCCAAACAGTCCTATGCACTTTCATTCTCAGGACAGCAGCGTAGACGTGTTAAAGGAACCAAGGGAGACAAATTCCACACGTCAGTTGGAGTCTGTCAAGGCTGTCTCTTATAGCCTACGTTATTCAAAATTTTCTCAAAACGCACAATGACATGTCCTGCAAGAGCACACTGGTACAGTCTGCGTTAGGACGGGGAGGGGAGGGGGAGGGGGGGGTCTAACGATGATATTAAAGAGTGTCACGTGTCCGTCAAAATACAGCATTTAATCCATTCAAATACCAGGACCGATTTCAATGCAGTTACAAGTAGGTAGGGACTGTCTGTTTCCCTCCCAATGGGCCACACAGAAAAGATTACAAGTAAGTTGTTATCAATCCTTACATACAAGAAGCAATTTCAGCCTGGCGGCTTAGAGCTGATTGCTTTCCTTACCACCTAACCTTCTAAACCCTCAAAAACCAATAACACGCTGGTTTAAAACAACATCGAAGTTGAGATTTGGACAGATGGGAGGAAACAAGATGGTGCGAATCAAAACAAGTTACAAATGAAAATTGATGTGCTGAGGTGATTGAAAGAGCGAACAAGAAACATTAGAAACGGCTTATGAATGGGGCAGAGAAAACAATCAAACAAACAATACAATTACACATGCACACATAAACAGCACCTCTCAGAGGCGTATTTCACACTATGTGACACAGGACCAGGAGATATATTCATCCCTGGTGTGTGTCATCCCTGGGCTGAGTAATCCCTGCCAGAAAACTGCAAATTCGCGGTGATGATCTCTCAACAAGAACACAGTAGATTACAGGTTCTCGAAGCACAGTGATCTCTGAACAGTCCCGTAACACTCATTCCGCCTCAAAGAGCTGTCACGGGGAGGAGGAAACGGACTCTCCTCAGAATCTATGAGTGCAGTCGTGGGGAATTCAGGATCGGGCTCCTGGAACCAGCCAGAAGTCAGGGGTGGAAAGCGAGCAGGCAAGCAGATGTTACATATCTAGGAAAGCCACGCTGACTGGTGATGTAACGCACAAGCACGCTAGAAAAGCTGGAGAGCAGAGGTGTGGATATATATACGGGTAGAAAGAAACTCGTGGAGAGCGTGGCAGCAGAGAGTCCTCAGAAGAGAAGCCCCCTTCTAGCAAGTGTTTCGGCCCTTATCTCCTGACACTCAAGGGGAGTTGGGCCACACCCGGTTCATGACTCCGGATGTCCCTCTGCTGCCCCTTTTTTCCCAACATGGGACGAGCCATGGCTGGGATTCGAACCCATGACCCTCTGGACATGCTCATTTTCTACTTAACGACTCGCGCACTAACCACTGAGCCACTGGTACACCTGATATTTATAGGAAAGTTAAGCCTTATGAAGTTCACTTTTGTTCCTCCTTGACCAGATCCAGCTTGAACACCTCTCTGCTGTTTTCTGCCATTGCTTTCAGGGCTCTGGTTTTTTTCCCTCCTAATATCAGAGAGGTTAGTATCCAAGAGGTTAGTATCCGAGAGAAGAATAGCACGACATGCTAGTGCCACAGCTGACACGGAGAGCAGATTCGGTCACACTCACAACGGGGGATACAGATGATATCAAGGGTCTGGCAGTTCTGAAAAAAAAAAAAAGAGATACATGAGGATATTGAATACACACATTCATTGGAGATGCACGCACAAAACATGCAAGGACGCAAAACGAAGGTCATAGACAAAGCGCTGGGAAGGCTGCTTATGTCCTTAATGAAAGGGAAGAAGGGTGACCCTCCAATTTCCCACCCCATTCCAACCCAAGGAGGAACGCCATCCATCCCAGTCTGCGAGTGGCTCGTACAAAGTATGCAGCCGGCCTCTCACTATGAAAAAAAGCTTTCACCTAACTGATCGTTTGTAGTAAAACCATCTTTTTTGTAAATGAGACTTCAATACATATAAACAGAACAAATTCTGCACACCTGAAACAAAAATGGCAATGAACAATGGGCAACGGTGCGCAAAGATTTGAGGAAGAGGGGGGTCTCACTGTGTTTATCTCTGCCTGTTGCTCACCTTTGAACTTTTTTCTTTTTGTTTTTAATTCAGTAACACGAAACATATAACATAAAAAGGAAAGATATGTTACAATACATCAAATGCCAATGTTAAAATCATCGTTTGAACGCCTGAGAGAGAGAGAGAGAGAGAGAGAGAGAGAGAGAGAGAGAGAGAGAGAGAGAGAGAGAGAGAGAGAGAAATCTTATAAACAAGTAAATTAGTAAGATTCTCAACTAGATCTGTCATCTCCAACATTTTTTTTTAACCTCAACGGCTTGTCAACGGATGGAAGTTCAAGAGAATCTTGGAACTAGAAAATAATTCTGAACAACTCTCAGACCGGACGTGGACCATCACATTGATGGGGGACTAAGGCCGAACCTGAACAAACAGGCCCTCCTCCTCACCAACAACTGGTGAATGAAGCGTGGAGTTCAGAACTACCTGGTGGACTGACTGAACCTGTGTGAAGGCGAAGGAAAGGAAGAACGACAACTGGCCTGTCACCTATTCATGCGGTACAGATGGCCACACCCGTACCGGGCCATCCCCCTATGACTTCCACATGCGTACAGACTCACCATCAGCCAGTGGGACTCCATACCGAACGATGATTCCCTCAGCAGCATTGCTGATCTTTCTTCCTTTCTTTGTCAGCAAGTTGTAAAAGTGAGCAGTGACAAACCTTCTTGTGGTGCATGTCTTCCTCTCACCTCCTCAGCTCCTTCTTACCATCTTCGCCTCTGTCTGCTCTTTCACATCTTCATCATCCCCCTGCTTACCTACCTCCCCCCCCCCCCCCCCCCTCCCTCCCGGCATACACACACACGCGTGAATCTAATACCATTCTAACCTCATCAAAGCCCCTTGAACCATGTTCTCCCCCCCCCCCCCCCCTTCTGCACGGTCTCTCCCCTGTGCGCATTGACACTCTAGTAAATATGTACACCCTTATACACCCTCACAGACATAAGTGCAAACACATCTGCATCCATACACACCTACCGCCACCCGTCCCCGATCCCTGCTTCTCCCACCCACTCCTCGCAGCCCACCCTCTCCTTTTTTTTTTTTTCAATCCCTTCTCTCAACTTGTGTCCTACTGATTCTGATTCTTACTCAGTCCTCTTTCGCTTGGCATCCAAAGCGTGCTCCTCCTGAATTTGTGTTTACTATTACATTTTTTTTTTCAAAACTACACATTTTCCTTTCTTCCTCACCATTGATAGACAGGTCAGGTGGTCAAAAGGTCTTAATCAAGAATATTCCCAGGAAATGACCCTGGTGGTGACCATGACCTCGGCATGATGAACTTTCAAGTATGCTTGAAGAACAAGAGAGTGAAAAACAGCCGTCTGAAATTTGATCTTGACAAACTGAAAGATCCTGAAATCGCTGGACAGTTCGAGTGTCCACTGCAGGAAAATTCGCCGTGATTCTTCTGTTTGGAGAAGACCACGAAGCCATTTCAAATTATTTTTAGCCAAGTAATGGTTGAAACTGTCCTAGGAATAAGCCGACTGAAAATCAAAGTCGTAGATCATAAGCAAGATCTGGACATGTGCGACTTTCGAAGGAGCTTGAAAGCGCTCAAGACGACTGAAGGAAAGAAGTCTATTGCAACAAACAAGAATCAGTGAGGAAATTGAAATGATGCAAAGGAAAGTTGGATCACACGACATTGTGAGAGCATTGAGAAACACCATGGAACCCGTACTGAAATCCAAAAGGATTGGAGAATAGGGCTTTACTCTTCCTGACCTTGATGATCTGAAGTAGCACACCGGCTTTTCTAAGCGGTTTGCTGTTGTTAATGTTGGGGGTGCGCGCGCGCGCGTGTGTGTACGTGTGTGTGTGTGTGTGTGTGTGTGTGTGTGTCTGTGTATAAAAAGCGATCAATAACCATGATGAGTTCTTCTACAGACAGTGGACAATCCAGTTTCTTCCATGACTGACGCTCAACTTTCTCAGTGATGTTCAAACCAGTGTACAGTTCATCGTAGTGCTTGGTTTACCTCTAATTTGCTTCATTTGTCAGTGATGACTTGGCCAATGGGTGATTCCACTGTTCAAGCCTTGTTAGTGGATGGTCAGATGGTCTTCTTCATGCCTTCGTGTAGCTATGGGCATTGTCGCAACGAGGTGATATTTGGATGCTCCAGGATAGTCCCATCCAGTAGCCATTCGTACAGCGTCTCGCTCTTCAGCATGTCTCACTCTTTCCTGTTTGAGTGCAGCGCCTGTATCCTCAGAAGAATTCTACGGTGAAGAAGAAGAGCTACTCTTCTGGCGTGACTGACACGTCCCAGCTTTACACCAGTATTTTGTTTCTAGCCAAATGTTCCCATGCCAGCCATGCTGGGAATTTTCTTATGGATACAGTTCCACCTCTCTTGGCTTTAGTTGAGGGACAGTCCCGGGGGCGGGGGGGGGGGGGGGGGGGGGGGGCTGCTCAACAAAGACAGGAAAGCGGTTTGAGCAGGTCAGGAACTGGCAGTTCGGCAGTGTCTCTTCACAGGCCAGCGGTCTGTTGCGAGTGCTGAATGCATGGTGACTGGGAACATGCCTTTTTCTGCTGCCCTTGAGGGTGTGATTGACTCACAGTCGGCGCTGTGGTAACTGTGGGTGATGTTGTCACGGTTTGGTAAAGCTGTCCTTGCGGTGATCAGTCAATAGGCGACAAGATCATGGGACGCTTTCGGTGCACTCTATGGCACAGCTAGGACAAGGACATGTGAGGTTATGTATGCTCTCTGTGTGAGCAGAGATCTCAAAGCCATCACTTATTCTCATCATTCTCTTTTCCGATGCCATGTCCAATGCGACTGGGCCAGAAGTTGTAGTCAAATCACATCTCAGCTTTTAAAAGCCTCCAAGGAGGAACGGGTTTTTCTTTGCTGGAATGGGTATCGCTGGTTCTCCAGATTATATGGAACTGGCCCTTGGTTTAATCAGATCACAGAGCGGGAGAACACACTCTCAGAATCGTCACCAGCCGTTTGGCGCTGGAATGGTAGAGAGACCTGATACTTTCTGAGTTGCTGGAAAGGGGCAGAAAGGATTTTAATTGCAAAGTCAACGCTTTTCAAAGTCCTTCGGTTTTTTTTTTTTTTTCAGAGAATATATAGTCCTGTTTTCTTGTTCTTTGAGAAACCAAATGATTGGAGTCTCGACTCCTTGAAAGTGGTGATGTCAGCCGCGGCCTCTTACCTCACAGCCTAATTTCTAATGAGTTCAAACTTTTACAGGTCATCACAGATTCCACAACACGTGTCCTGACATCCCAGCTCGCCAGATGCAAAGCTAGTAATCACTTCCGTCTTTGTTGTTGTTTTTTTCTGGTGCAGTGTCTTTCGTCTGCTTTCCGAGTGTTGACCTTTGTCCCATTCTCCTTTTGAAGTAGGCAAACAGTCGCAGATACATTTCTTACTGGCTGAAGACTGCGCAGTTTGAGGCAGGTGACAACTGACCAATGGGACTCAGTGATTCCTTCCATCGTTGGTAACAAGCTGTAGCGCCCAAGCCTTATGCCAGTCAGAGTGGGTTTATTACTCGAATCTGTTGTCGACTTATTTGTTTTTCTACTGATGATGCTGAGGCTATTCCATTTGCCCAGGAGACGTCACTTTAGATTGCTTTGGTGTTTATCCTGTAGCCCAAACTTTTTTCTTCATTTTTCTCCTGAGTGTTACGTGGCTGCATGGAGGCAAGACTGCCCGATTAAGTTCTGCCCTACATGCCTGGGACATGGTCAACATACAGTTGTTCCCCTTGACAAACTATCCGATCAAGCCTGTCCGGCATGCCAAGTAGCCTACACAGTGAACATGTACAATTGTCCCCTGGACAGACTACCCAATCAATATCTCCGGCATACCCGATACATGGTAAGCATACAATTGTCTCCCTTGACAGACTACCCAATAAATCTGTAGGGCATGCCTGGTACATGGAGAACATACAGTTGTTCCCCTTGATAGTCTGCCCAATCACGTCTGTCCGGCATGACTGATACATGGAGAACATACAGTGTTCCCCTTGATAGTCTGCCCAATCACGTCTGTCCGGCATGACTGATACATGGAGAACATACAGTTGTTCCCCTTGATAGACTGCCCGATCACGTCTGTCCGACATGCCTGATACATGGAGAACTGTCAGTCGTCCCACAAGACTGACTGCTTGACAAGGCTAACGAGTTTCCTCTTCCTGATTTAGAATTGAGGTTTCCTTCATGTACCCTTAGGTACTTGGTTGCGCCATTATTATGTAATCTCATCCTTCTTGGTGAGATGGAGGTTCACAGGAAAAGTGTTGCCATAGAACAGTTATGTAAGAAAAGCCTGATTCAAACGGTCTCCTGCCTAACAATTTCTTTACATCGAAGCAGGATTTTTTTTTTAACTAAAATGGTGCAAACAATGTTTTCGCTCAAAACAGAAACCATTTCAAACATGAACTTGGTTTAAAAAAATCAACTTTACTCCTTTTCTCAACTCATTTCTTGATTTCAGATTTCATGTACCTATTTGTATCAGTCAAATTTTGCCTCATGATTTTCGTTTCAATAATCATTTCGTAACTATCTCTGCTTCGGTCCCTTTGTCTAAATGCAAACCCATATCATTCTTGTGATTTTCTCCTAAGAATACAATAAGTTATAACAAATAGTTTAGCCACATTTTGCACT
>JADBJO010002858.1:20000-22500 GCA_016801955.1 Conus betulinus
CCTGATCAAAGACAGCTAAGAATTTTAGATGTCTGTGATTCAGACTCAATTCCAGCCAGCATGGATTAGTTCCAGATCATCCCATAATTTACTTAGCGTAGGTACGGCGGCGCGTGAACAGCATTCTGGAATATTGCTGAAATTTAACCTTAACGCACATAAAAAAAAGAAGAAAGAAACAGAAAAAAAAAAAAAAACGAAAAAGAAAGAAAGAAAGAAAGAAAGAAAGAAAAACGGCAAAGATAAAAATGACGTGGTTTGACCCAGGTTCAGACCCTGTCGGAATTTGTTTGAATTACTTCCACGACATTTGATGATTTAATTTTTTCGATGGGGTTAGAATGGTGGTGAGCTGTACCGCTGTTAAAAACGTGAACGTAAGATATCAACAGATGGAAAGGTGGGTCAGCAGAAATGTCATCTTTGTATTTTAGAACCAATCAAAACAGATCTTTTGATAACCCCGCCGGGTAATTCTGGTCTCTCAACCCACTTTCAAAATAATGAAAAAAAAAAAAAAAACGGGACACACTTTTCAGCAAAAACTATGCACTAACGACATGTGTTTTTTTCCTATGAAACAACGAATGAAACGAAATCAACAACAAACAACGACAACAACAACGATAACGACAACAACAAATCACCAACGAAAACTATCATAAGCTTCTATCATGTTCAGAATCCAACCAGGTGAAAAACGACCTTTCATTTAAGAGGTTTCTCTATTTCTTTTTTTCTCCTCTGTCAATAAAGCTGAGCCTCAGGCTCCATTGGGGGACTTCGTATAAATAATTCATAATTTTCAATTAGCAACCAGTTTATCTGGATCAAACCTGCTGATCGTGGACTTTCCTCAATCAGCGCGCCCACTCCAACCCCTCTACCTCTCCTTCCTTTCAATCTCTTCCCCTCCCCCCCCCGCCCCCCCCCCCCCCCCCCCTCGCCCCCTGCATGTCTCCGCTCCCTGGAAATACCAGCAATACTGAGCCAATTTACCCTTAAGGGGGGACAACCGAAAGGGCGGTAACTGTGGCGCCCTGCATGGCACTAATCCACACAGCTCTCCTGTTTCTTGTTAGAAGATTCAGGTTAGTAACCTGCAGGCTTTAAAGAACTGCAGCTTGGCTTCACTTTAATGAAGCAGGCCCTGGTTCTGGCACACGGAGGTGACAGGGAGGGGGGGGGGGGGGGGGGAAGGGAGATGTCGTTAAGAAACAGTTCTGAAACTTTGACGAACGCTTTCGGCGTGAATCAGACTCTGGCATCCTTCGCCATGACGCCAGAGAGATTGCACGAGATAGACAGGATTCACGTGCTGAAGAGACAGCACGAGTTTTAGTGAGGTCTTGACGCCAATGGGGCGTTTAGAGATGAACTAAAATGGTAAGAGGGATTAAGACAGAGTAAGTGAGCTTGGATGGGCGCGTCGGCGATACTCAACGCGCAGACCAGACCGACAGTAAACAATATAATAAGCTTGCAGAATTCCATGGCGTTTTTTCTTCATTACTCCATTTTCCTTTCCTTTATCGGTCACAAAGAAAAGTTTGCATTCTTTCCTGTGTCATTCTTTCTCTTGTTCACTCATTATAAAGACGTAAGGATTTTATAGCCTAACAGTAACAGATACATTCATTGGAAATTTGATGATAAGCATTTTATTATCTGCAAAGCCAATTACCCACAAAAACAGAAAAAAAAAAAAAAAATGTTCACGCGTATGTGCGTGTGAATGATCTTTGCATTGGAACAGAATGATTGAAAAAAAAAAGGGCTGCTGTAAAATGCTACAGCCTTAGTGAATAAAAACACGAGGAACATGTATAAACCATCCTCACAGAATGCCTTACCCACCTTCATAAACGACCAAGTATTATCTTGTGGGATGGTTGGGAAACATGCCATCACATCTTACCTGATGCAGACAAAAATCCCTGCTAAGTCAGCAGCAGTTACATGCAACTAGAATACACATTCATTGCCTGCTGCAAAGTGTGTGTGTGTTTTGTCTGCAAGTATCTTGTGAAAAAACAGCAACATTTTACCTCTTCTTTTCTGGTGCTTTTTATCCTCCAGCGCTGTCATTTCACTTCTCTCTCTCTCTCTCTCTCTCTCTCTCTCTCTCTCTCTCTCTCTCTCTCTCTCTCTCTCTCTCTCCTCTCTCTCCCTCTCTCTCTCTCTCTCTCTCACACACACACACACACACACACACACACACACACACACACATATATATATATATGTGTGTGTGTGTGTGTGTGTGTGTGTGTGTGTGTGTGTGTGTGTGTGTGTGTGTGTGTGTGTGTGTGTGTGTGTGTGTGTCCTTTGTGTGTGTGTGATCAACTCCTTCCTTTCGTTCTAAATGAAAAATAACGAATACAAAGAACATAAAAAAAACGATGGTCACGAAGTCAAGGTGGAGACGAAAGCTGGAGAGAAGAAGAAGAAAGAAGAAGAAGAAGAAGAAGAAGAAAGAAGAAGAAGAAGAAGAAGAAGA
>JADBJO010002858.1:40000-42500 GCA_016801955.1 Conus betulinus
TCCCATTAATTTCTGCACCGAACCGGAATAGCACAGGCAGCTCGATCAAACTCCCCAGGAAGGGCAGATAAATGCTGGGCCGCTGTTTGAAGGTGACCGTGAGATGGAAGAGAACATTTTTCCCCAGTGATGACCGGAGCATCCTGATCTTTTAGATGGGAACTGAAATATACAGCAGTGAGGCTAAAAGACAATGTTGATTAAAAGGAGCAATGTTTCTTCAACGCTAATCGCATCCGTGCAGAAACACAGTAATGTTACGGGCGTTCGAGAGTAGGGGCAGAGGCAGCCAAGGATTTAGCATGAGGTGGGAGATGGGGAGGAGGTGATATATGGATAATAAGGCTCAGAGACAAAGTTCCATATTTCTGAACACAAACTGTCTTTACTTTCCGGTGTCTTTCCTTCTTAGAGAGACTTCCATCAAGAGACGATGGTTGCTTCCGGTTATCCAAAGACAATAGCATACATATGTAGTTGTGCGTGCGTTTGTATGCGTGTGTGTGTGTGTACGCATGCGTGCATGCGTGCGTGCGCGCGCGCGTGTGTGTGTATGTGTGTATGTGTGTGTTAGAGAGAGAGAGAGAGAGAGAGAGAGAGAGAGAGAGAGAGAGAGAGAGAGAGAGAGAGAGAGAGAGAGAGAGAGAGAGAGAGACTCACACATGTGTATTAACTTCTTACTCTCCTTTATATACACGTCTCTCTCCTCTCATTAAAGATATAATGCCTCAGAAACGCATTTCCTATGGACGCAGAAGGAGAGATGAAACCCCGTGAATGAATAATGCACGCCACGGGCACATGTGGAGGAAAAGGATGATCCCAGGCTTTTGAAACCATGTAACCAAACCAAAGAGTGAGGCAACAGACATACATTTCGCATTATGACTTCTCAATGCAGCAAGGAATGGCGTCTGTGTTTATGAAGACCCCAGCTACTATTCTGCAGTGAGTTTCCTCCCCAACGACCATACTGTGGCGCTTTAATTTGTTTGTTAAGTTAATGGGCTTTGCTGGTCCGTCATCATCATCAAGAGAAAAAGATGCGTTTTTTTCTTTCTTTCTTTCTTTGCCTTTTTTCTTCTTTGTTTGTTTGTTTTTGTTTTCTTTTCACCTTTTGCTCTCATTTGCGTAGCAAAGTATTCTAACTTCAGTGTGTAATTGGGTATAGAATATGTATTGGAAACACATGCCAAAATGTGTGCATTTGTAAGTGTGACTATGCATAAGTGAATGTGTGTGTGTGTGTGTGTGTGTGTGTGTGTGTGTGTGTGTGTGTGCACGTGTATATGTGTGTGCGCGCGCGCGTGTGTGTGTGCACGTGAATGTGTGTGTGTGTGTGTGTGTGTGTGTGTGTGTGTGTGTGTGTGTGTGTGTGGTACATCACATACTGTGTCGTTTTCTCTTTTCCCATTCTCCACCACTGTGAGGAAATAGTCTGATACAATTTTGGTAAATTGATCATTTTACTTTATCCGTTTCCACTTATTAGTCACTTATTCTCAAATACATTCAACACAGACAACATCCACCAGCAAAATCGCCAAAGCGTTCTTCGTCTTACCAAATGGAGAGGGAAGAAAGTGGAATGAAGAAACAACACTTCAGGGAGACGATTGCCGACCGTGCCCCTCTCAAGACATCCAGAAAGCAGGGTGTATGTAAGTCAGTGTACGTCTCTCTCTCCACAGAACCCCTACTATTCCAGACTAGCTCTGATTCAGTCCGAGTACATCCCTGAAAGGACATGCAGGGAAGCAGAAAACCAGTTTGCCAGTTTGACTGATTCTCTGGGACTAAAGCATTATATCTCCTGGAAGCATCAAGTGATTTATAGTTTTTTCGGAATCAGAGTCGCAAGGCTGGGAGAGAAAGGTGGGTGCGAAACCAGAATATATGTATCAAGAAAAGAAAAAAAAGAGAAAGCAGCATTAGGTGAGGCTGACTAGGGTCATACATCAGCTACAGCATAGGTTGAAGGAGAAGAATGGAAGGTATGGATGGGGAAGGAATGCGTCAACGAAAACATAAGAATCGTAGAGTGAACTTAAAGAGTGAGAATCAGACAGGAATTCTACGTTATGTGAAGAGAAGAGAAAACTTAAGGGTGCATGTGGGATGGAAGAAAACGCAAAGGCTGAGGAACATTGCACCATTTTTTTACGTGATTTCTGATTTGAACCAGAACGGCAAAGACAACTTAATCACGCAAAAGAGAGGTCGGAATTGGGCTGTTTGGGGAAGATGGCTTCTGATAGTGAAGAGCATTTGTAGGACAGTGCCTCCGCTCGTGGCAGCTGGTGGCTGAACTGAATTTGATTTTGGGCAAAACGTGGGACTGTTCATGATGACGACTGATAGGGGCAGCACACACACACACACACACACACACACACACACACACACACACACACACACACACACACACACACGCACACTAAACACACACGAATAGGCAGGTGCGCGCCCGCACGCACACACGCACACACACACACACACA
>JADBJO010002858.1:50000-52500 GCA_016801955.1 Conus betulinus
ACTGTTCCTATGTAACTTTCGGGCTAAAAAACTGAGAAGGTATATCAGTGCAACCCCCCCCCCCCCCCCCACACACACACACACACCACAGCCCCTGTCACCTCAGACTGCCTCCCATGCAGAATCATCATGTCTTTGGGAGGATATTCATAGGAGCGACTGATATCCTCTGGGACAAAACTCTATTCTATCAGGGGTGCACCCATCCACTTACTTTTTCTTTTTTTCTTGGAATAGGAATCGGAGGGCTTGGAGAGAAGACGGCGGGTGGTAAAGTATCGTGCGACAAGAAGAAAAGTAAACGTCAGGGGAAGCTGACATAGCAGATACAGCCACAGCACTAGGGGTTGAGATAAAGAAGAAGAAGAAGAAGAAGAAGAAGAAAGAAGAAGAAGAAAACAAGAAGGAGGAGGAGGAGGAGGAGGAGGAGGAGGAGTAAGAAGAAGAAGAAAACAGAAAAAAACAAGCCGGAAACATACTACTATTGAAGCGCTGGAAGAGATAATCATGCAGGAAATCGTACTTTTATGTGAGCGGAATTTAAACTTAAAGATGCACGAAGAAAGCAAACCGATTGGAAATTTGTGGTACATTGTGCCATTTCTTTGAATTAATTCCAAACTGGAAACCGGAAGAGCGAAGGCAATGAAACCTCATGAAAAAAGGGAGATAAGCAACAGAGTGTGTCTTTGGAAGAAGCCTTTAAATAGTGGAGAGCACTTCCGGCAATAACCGGAATCTGAGATCAGTTCTGAATTTTACATGGGCAGAGAATGGGCTTTTAAGGAAGAACACCACACACACACACACACACACACACACACACACACACACACACCACTGTGAATGTGTTATCGTATATCTTTGTGTGTGAGTGCATGTGAGCATGTGTTTTTTGCTAGAGAGGGAGGGAGAGAGAGAGAGAGAGAGAGAGAGAGAGAGAGAGAGAGAAAGAGAGAGCGCGCACGCGCGCGCGCGCGCGCGCGCGCGCGCGAGAGAGAGAGAGAGAGAGAGAGAGAGAGAGAGAGAGACAGACAGACAGACAGACAGACTGAGACAGAACAGATTTACATACTTCCTTGTTGCCATTCTATATTTGCATCCGTCATAAAGAGCAACACTTTTCAGGTCCGTATCATCTGTTTACAGCCGGAAAAATAAAACACTTGAATGGATATTAAGCCCATCTGCATACCTGGTGAAAGAGTTCGCTTTTCTTTTACAATCTCTTAATGAAACACAAGATTGACAATGCGGATAAGATTGAGTACAGTGTGTCAAGTTTAAACGAGAGGGGGTGGCTTAAATGTCTGTGTGGCAGCATCCAGTTCCTGGAAAATGAGTTTTCACACATGCTCAAGGGCAGCTGCAACTGGTCGCTGTTTTTCACTGTGATTGATGGCGGTGAGTAACGTGCCTTCCAAATTCGTCTCTTCCTCATCCTCTCAACTTCCTTCAATACATACTACAAAAGCCAGCAAATCACGGCATCTGATTCATCGTACCACGCAGAAGGGAACATCAATAAACAGAACAAAGAAATACTTCAGGGAGACGAGTGACAGAGCGTATCCCTTCACGTCCTCATGCAATCAGGGGCTAAGTCTCTCTCTAAGTCAGTGTGTGTGCCTCCTCATAGAGCCTCCACAGCTCCAGACTGCCTCTGTCTCAGGCCTGTCAGCCTCTGGGATATGTATGAGAGCAGAAATCCAGTTCATTGCGGCTGATTCTCTGGAACTAAACCTATTTCTCCTGGAAGTACCTGGTGATTTTTTTTTTTCCAGAATGGGAATCGTACGGCTCAGACAAAAAATATGTGGGGGAGGGTGAGGGAAGAAGAATATCTGTAACGAGAGGAATTAGAAAGCAAAGAACAAAAAAACAACAAGAGCAAAAAAAAAGCAAAAAAGAAACAACAACAACAAAACAAACCACCGAGGAAGGAAAATCTGCCATATCAGCAACAGCGAAACACTAAGCAGCAAAAGAATTCGCAAAAGAAGAAGAAACAAAGAACAGGAAGAAGGAAGCGGAAGAAGACGACGAAAGAGCAAAAGAAGAGTCAGTGTAAAGAATTGCAAGTGAGGTTTGGCCGTTTGTTACGCAAGGAAATCGTGCGTTACGTGAGAGGAAGAGAAACTTGAGGTACACGGAAAGGAGGGGGGAGGGGACGAAAGAGAGTGGTGCACAAACGCGCCCCATTTCTTTTAATTAATTTTCTGAAAAGAACAGGAATAGCAGCAACGGTAGAAAAAAAAAAGAAGTATGATGCGCGAGAAGCAAAACAAGGAAGAAGACAACAAAAGAGAAAAAAGAGAAAGAAGAAAACAAACAAACAACAAGCGAAGTTTTTGAAGAGCGATCTCGCAATTTCTTTTTAGCATAGAAAACTGTACGGTATGTTGAAAAGAAGAACCAATTCTACGATACACAGGAAAGGGAGCAAAGGAGAGTGAGAAGAGAGAGAGAGCCGAGAGAGAGAGAGAGAGAGAGAGAGAGA
>JADBJO010002858.1:55000-62500 GCA_016801955.1 Conus betulinus
TCTCTCTCTCCCCGCGCGCTGGTTTTGCATCCCTAACCCCCACTCTCTCTCTCTCTCTCTCTCTCTCTCTCTCTCCTCTCTCTGTTGTGTGTGTGTGTGTGTGTGTGTGTGTGTGTGTTGTGTGTGTGTGTGTGTGTGTGTGTGGTGTGTGTGTGTGTATGTGCAAATGAAGACTCTGAAAGGATAATTCATAGGAGCAGAAATCCAGTTTATCACTACTGATTTTCTGGAACCAAACGCTATTACTCACAGGAACACCCACTGATTTCGTTTTCCTCGAACTCGGAACGTTAGAAGAGAAGGAGTCATGCTGGCCTCGAATAGTAAATACGTATCCACAAGGAGAAAATAAGAAAGGGGAGAAGAAAAGGCAGAGAACATAGAAACGGAACATACAACACACACAGAAGCAGAAGAAGAGACAAAATAAGACATTAAAAAGTATGTGGAGAGGAAAGAAAACGAGTGAGTGATAAACAGTTAATGTCAAACATTAAAAGTGTCACATGTCTAGTCCTCTTCATTAAGCTAGGGGAGGGCAAGAGAAACTTGAGTGCGCGCAGTGACAGGACAACTGAGGAGAGAGAGAGAGAGGAGAGAGAGAGGAAGAGAGAGAGAGAGAGAGAGAGAGAGAGAGAGAGAGAGAGAGATAGAGCAGCACGTGCACCGCCCCATTTTCTTTTAAATTAATTACTCTGCCCAGAACCGGAAGGGCTGAGAACAACTGAATCACACGTCATGCTAAGGGGGCGATAAGCAGTCGGCAACTTCCTGGACGATGGCGTGAGATGGTGGACACCATTATCATTCTTTCTCTACCAGCTCTTACGACCGCTGTGACCACTTCAAAGGGAATGGAAAGATGGCGATGAGGGGCTGTTCAAAGTAGGACTTCTATGAAAAAGATTATACAAAACGCATAACTGCACAGAGAGAGAGGGGGAGAGAGTGAGAGAGGGAGAGGGAGAGAGAGAGAGAGAGAGAGAGAGAGAGAGAGAGAGAGAGAGAGAGAGAGAGAGAGAGAGAGTTTTTTTTAGGAACGGTGAGCAGATGTGGGTTTTGGGAAGGGCGGGGAGCTTTGAAGAATCACAACTAGTGAAAAAGTTTCAGCATTTCTGGGTACCGACTTTTATTGTTCAATATGCTGCACACACAGACTTTTTTGAATATATGATTTATGCGGCAAAACTTTGGTAGAGGATACCTCTCTCTCTCTCCCTCTCTCTCTCTCTCTCCCTCTCTGTCTGTCTTTCTCTCTGTCTGTCTGTCTGTCTGTCTCTCTGTCTCCCCTGTCTCTCTCTCTGCCTCTCTCTCTCCTCTCTCTCGCTCTCTCTCTCTCTCCTCTCGCGCAGCGCGCGCGCGCGTAATGTGTGTGTGTGGTGTGTGTGTGTGTGTGTGGTGTGTGTGTGTGTGGTGTGTGTGTTGTGTGTGTGTGTGTGTGCGCGCGGCGCGTGTATTGTATATGTGCGTGAGTGCAGATCACGATCACCCTGGGAGGATGGAAGCAAAACCCAGTTCATCAATGCTGATTCTCTGGAACTAAACCTTGTTTCTCGCAGGAACATCCACTGATTTTTTTTTTCTTTTCAGAACTGGAAAGCTGAAAGCGAATAACCTAGGTTGGGATTGAAGAATGTGTGTGATTAGAATAAGAGAAAAAAAGGAGTGGAAGTATAAAAAAAAACTGACATAGCAGCAACAGCAATAGCACCGGCAGCAGAAGATGCAAAAGACCTAAACCAATGCAAGGAAAAAAAAACAAACAAGAAAGAAAAAGAGGACGTGCTATAGCTATTGGATATGAAGTCTGACCCGTTCGTTAAACCACAAAACTCTGCGCTATAACAGAAAACATAGTACTGCACGGGAAAGGGAAAGAATGAGGGACGACAGCCTCAAAATTTTCTCATTTCTTTAAATTAATTTCTAGGACTGATCGGAAGCTAAGGAGGCAACTCAACCAAGCCTCATGCTCAGGGGCGATAAGCAGTAGGCTGCTTCTGAAGATGGCGTGAGATGCTGGAGAGAGCGTATTTTTTCACCAGCCACGGCCGACCACCATGATCCTCTCTGAGGAAATGAAATACAGACGATGAGGGGGCCTTAAAATGGACATTTTCAGGGGGCAATATATGCGTACGATCAGAGAGAGAGAGAGAGAGAGAGAGAGCGAGAGAGAGAGAGAGAGAGAGAGATAGAGAGAGACATAGCGACAGAGAATTTGAAAGACTAGAGAGACAGAAGAAGGACGAGAGGGAGTAGAGAGAGAGCGTTGCCACAGTCGAGCGAGCGGGCTAAGTGAGAGAGACAGACAGACAGGCAGACAGGCAGACAGTCCGGGCTAGACAGACAGACAGTCAGATAGACAGACAGACCAGACAGACAGACGACAAACAGGGAGTGAGAGAGGGGGGGGAGGGGAGAGAGTCGCTGTGGGAGGCAGGCTGGGGGAGTAGAGCATAATTCTTGGAAACAATGTTCCAATATTTCTGGGCACGACTTCCTTTATGGTCTAATAAATTACCTACCCACGAAGATTTATTCTAAAATATCATGTATTCCCTTATGTTTATTCTTAGGCAAGATTATGATATGCACACGCGCGCGCGCGCGCGTTTATGAATGTGTGTGTGTGTGTGTGCGCGCGCATGCACGCGCGCGTTTGTTTGTCTGTGCATATGTGTGTCTGTCTTTTTGTCTGTGTGTCTGTCTGTGTGTGTACGCGCGCGCGCGCGCGTATGTTGTGTTTGTGTGTGTGTGTGTGTGTGTGTGTGTGTGTGTGTGTGTGTGTGTGTGTGTGTGTGTGTGTGTGTGTGTTGTGTGAAGACGTATGAGCGTATGTATGTGGTTTTGCGTGTATGTGTGTGGGTGTGTGTGTGTATGTGTGTGTGTGTGTGTGTGTGTGTGTGTGTGTGTGTGTGTGTGTGGTGTGTGTGAGTGAGAGAGAGAGAGAGAGAGAGAGAGAGAGAGAGAGAGAGTGGGCGCGCCGGTTCGCACAAGAGAGAGAAAGACAGAGAGAGAGAGGGGGGGGGGGGGGTGGGGGGGGGGTAGCGATAGTGACAGAGAGACCAAAGACAGATAGACAGACAGACGGACTTAAGACAGGCAGACAGACAGAAACATAGAGAGACAAAAACAGAACGAGTGAGAAAGATAAACAGATAGAGAGAGAGAGAGAGAGGAGAGAGAGAGAGAGAGAGAGAGAGAGAGAGAGAGAATGACAGACAGATAAATACAGACAGACAGAAGGTCAGACAGACAGACGGTGTGAGATAGAGAGAGAGGGGGGGGGAGACAGAGAGAAAGAGAGAGCGAGAGAGAGAGACAGATAGACAGACAGACAGACAGACTGAAAGAACAGGCAGACAGGCAGACGATACAGACAGACAGATAGACAGAGAGAGAGAGAGAGAGAGAGAGAGAGGAGAGAGAGAGAGAGAGAGAGAGAGAGAGAGAACGTAAATTGTAAGGATATTCAATAACCTGACTCCATAAAGGAAATTTATGTTCACAGCCTGAACAGATTATGGTGCTGGCAACTTCTGCAAAAGAGGAAGGAAGGAATAACTAGATTTCTTTTCCTCATACGAGTCGCTTTTTTTGTCCTTATCTATTAGATGTAATCAACAACTAGGACGAACAAAATGGAGAGGACAGACCGAGGGAGAAAAACTGAAGACTAGTGATGCAAAATATAACAAGACAAAATATCTTCAGCAACAAGAGCAACCAGAAATACAAAAATAAAACAATACCCCCAAAGCAATAAATAAATGTTTATTTCGAATTCCTCGAACGGAAAAAGAGAGGCAAGTGTGTACACACACACCCATCCACGCAGGCACGCACGCACGCACACACGCACGCACGCACACACACATACACATGCACGAACGCGCACGCACGCACGCCCATTCATCCACGCATGCACGAACGCGCGCGCGCGCGCGCGTGCACACACACACACACACACACACACACACACACACACACACAACACACACACACACACACACAACACGCGCGCGTGTACGCACGCACGCACGATCGCACGCACGCCCATCCACGCACGCACGCACGCAAGCACCCACACACTCACACCCCAATACGCAGAGAGAGAGAGAGAGAGAGAGAGAGAGAGAGAGAGAGAGAGAGAGAGAGAGAGAGAGCGAGAGAGAGAGAGAGAGAGAGAGAGAACCCTATACGCACATACACTACCTAAAACTGATAAGCTTTTCACCGAAAACGAACATCATGAAAAAAAAATGTGCACACACCTACAACAAAATGTATATTAAAACTTTTCGAGGTCAGAAGATCAGCACTGACACTAACAATACTTGGCTTCCTCTCTTCTTAACGACACTCATCAGTGATCAGCTGGATTTTCATGAACAGAATTGTTTCCACAGTCAACGTTCGCTCAGATCGGAATACCAACGAGGAATATTAAATGTTGATATTTTTAAAACTCTATTTGTTAAGAAAATAACGCTGCACTCGACTAAACCGTTAAGCCTGTCTAACGCTTCATTGAAAGGCTGTCAAAAATGTATTTTGCTTCTCTCTTTTCTCGAACCTAGACGTGAAGGAAAGACAGGATATTGGTCCCTCAGAACGAATGGAGGGCGAATAAGACACCGTGGCAAAAACCATACCGAAGTTTACAAAGGTGATGAACACTTCATCTTTCATACGATCTATAGAGATGACATGAAAGCAATGATAAGGTCACCTAACCTTTTGAAGAGAGATGGCAGACTGAGAACAGACACACACACACACACACACACACACACACACACACACACACACACACACACACACACACGCGCGCGCGCGCGCGCGCGCGCACGTACGCACACACACTCCCGTGCGCGCGCGCGCTGAGAGACAGGAGGAGGAGGAGGAGGAGGAGGACAGAGAGAGAGAGAGAGAGAGAGAGAGAGAGAGAGAGAGAGAGAGAGAGAGAGAGAGAGAGAGGTTTCGAAAGGGTTACGGGCTTTTCATTCGTGTTACTCCTGTTGTGTCACAGATAGACAAATCCACCTCCTCCTGTTATGTTATATAAAGACAAAACAACTACCTTCTGGTTGACCCCCCCCCCACCCCCCACCGCTCCTCACACAAACGCAACCTCACACTCACCCTTCTCCATTCTTCCCATTTCACCCCTACAAACACCGCCAACAACCAAATTAACAGCTGACGGTGTGGCAGGTGCACTATTTTTCTTACAAAACTGATATGGGAATCTAAGATGATGAAGACGCCAAAAAAAAAAATAAAAATAAAAATAAATAAATGAAAAAAAAAAAAAAAAGAAGAAAAAAAATAACCTGTGACACAATACCAAGCAGGCTTCAGGAGGAAACCATGGGAGCGAAATACCTTCATTCATCATTGATCTGAAGAAGAAGGCAAACAAACAAGAAACCCCCTCCTCCCCCCCCCCCCCCCCCCCCCTCCTTAAATTCACAATGTATCGACAACCTTGGCCGTTCTGAGCTACGGAAGCGGAAAGCCTGATATGAAGACGAGGCTTGCTGCACATCTGCGCATGCGCACAGGTAGTGACGCAGTATCGCTAGGCGATCATGAGCAGCCAGCAATCCGGGCTCTTAAAACCCCCAATGACAGCTCGAGAAGAATTCATGCGATCGCTGCCAATAACACCTGCACCCTAATCCTTACGGATTGTGTAACCGGTGGTGAGCACGCGCGTGCGTGCATGCGCGCGTGCATGCGCGCGTGCATGCGTGAGTATGTGGTGCGCGCGCGCGCGTTTGTGTGAGTGTGTATGTGTAGACGGACGGGCGTGTTTGTGCGCAGGTGCTATTGTGTGCGTGCATGCGCGCGCGCGCGTATGTGTGTGTGTGCGTGTGTGTGTGTGTGTGTGTGTGTGTGTGTGTGTGTGTGTGTGTGTGTGTGTGTGTGTGTGTGTGTGTGAGAGGGGGGGGGGGGGTGAGAGAGAGAAAGAGTGAGAGAGTGAGAGAGAGAGACAGATTGAGAGAGAGAGAGACAGGGTGGAGCTGGGACTGAAAGAGAGAGGGGTGACAGCGATGAAACATTTGGCACGATTTTCGGTAGGCTACATCTGATCAACAGGAACAAAACGGGAAACGCTGAAACACGCTGTTAAGTACGCCTACTCCTGTTCCCTTGTAGAAAACCACGAGGGATGGCGTCGACGCCAATGTAGAAAGACACAGCTTGCAATGGTCGCACATTTGTAATGCAATCGTTCCAGCACCATAAACAAAAGTCTCTAAAATCTGTGTGTTCGTTAACGTACTAGGGTCATTTCCTCACGTAGGAACTTCGGCCTTGCTTACACATTGAGTGTCTGGAACTGGGGATACGATGATAAACGTTTGGGATTCGTCTTAGAGAGAGGAGAGAGAGAGAGAGAGAGAGAGAGAGAGGGAGAGAGAGAGAGAGAGAGAGAGAGAGAGAGAGAGAGAGAGAGGAAGGGAGGATGGGAGAAAGGGAGGGAGGGAGACAGAGACAGACATACAGGCAGACAGATATACAGGCAGGCAGGCAGGCAGGCAGACACACACACACACACACACACACCACACACACACACACACACACACACACACACACACACACAGATGGGGTGGGAGACGGAGGGAGGGAGGGAGGGAGGGATGGAGGGAGGGATGAAAACAATTTAAAGTAATTGTTATACTCATTTAACTACACCTACAACTGCAAAGGAAATACAACACACGAGATATATCGAACAAGCTGGATATCATTAACATGATAGCATTAATAAATAATGTGTCGCGTTGTTGCTGCTGTGGATGATATTGCGGCCGCTACCGCTGTTGTTGGCATTTGCATTAATTTCAGTGATTGTAATTTTTTTTTTGTCTTCTTCTTCTCCTCCTTCTTCTTTTTAACCTACTTTGTTTCGACGACATGATGGACGGTCTTCTTGCTTTTTGTGTCTCCTAAGCAGCCGTTCTGACGAAACGAAACTTCGTTTATAAATTCGGTTTTTTTTAAAGTTCGTGGACAATCAAACATTCACTACATATCCCATACTTAAAAAATAAATTATCATGTAGTCTTCCATTGCGGTGTTTCTTCTTCTCATTAATTTTCATAAAAACATTCGTCATTACTGTAGGAAGTCTGATCCTTTTATCACTATTGTTCTGCACGAGCTAGTTCCTGTGAATATTGCATAAAGTACTATTGTTCATCAGCAAATGTTATCAATAATTATGTCTTTTTCTTTTTTGTTTCAGATTTGAAATTGAATTTGAACATTTTGGAGCGTATTGTTGTGACCTCATCTCTGTCTTGAAATGACCATTTCAGTCGGTAGACATATGAAAAGATAATTGGGTTTTTTCTTTTTTTTTTTTTTTCGTGACATGTTGTCTAACAATATCAAACGTGGATGGCCTTTAAATCCTACAAAGAAAATAACGTAACTGAAAGATCGACACTTCGCCGTTATTTTTCTTCAAATGCAAACCC
>JADBJO010002858.1:72500-75000 GCA_016801955.1 Conus betulinus
ACGGAAGAGGAGGGGAGGGAACAAAAGAAGCAAGGAAACAGACAGGAGAAAAGGGACCCAAAAAGAAAAAGGGGGGCCAGAGAGGGAAAGGGGGGGGGCGGAAGGGAGAAAAGGGGAAGAGAAGGAGCCAAAAAAAGGAGAGAAAAAAAAAAGGGGGGGGGGGAAGGGAGAAAGACGCAATGGGACAGAAAGAAAGAGGGGAAAAGGGAGGAAAAGGAAGGGAAGGAGCAAAGGGGGGAGGGTGGGGGAAAGGAGAGGGAGGGAAGGGGGGAAGGAAAAAAAAGGGGAAGAAAGGGAGAACAGAAAAGGGGAAGGGCAGTAGGGAAAGGAAAGAGGGAGGAAAGGGGGGAGAAAGGGGAGACCAGCAGGCAAGTTAGAGGAGGGGAATGATGGGGCGAGGAGGGAAAGTGGCGGGAGGGCATGTGGGATAACAGGAAAAAGAGAGTACGGATGGGAGAAAAGAGAGAAGAGAAGGCAAAGGAAAGGGGGCGGGAGGAGGGGGGGGGGGGGGGGGGAAGAGAGAGGAGAGGAGAGAAGAAGGGGGGAGGGAAGAGAAAGCAGAAAGGAAACGCAAGGAGGGAAGTTCATGCCATGGGATTCATTGCCAAGGCGGAGGACAGAGAAAAGAGAGGAAGAAGAAAAGGAAGAACTTGGAAGGTGCCGGGACGGGGGAGGAACGAAGAAAGAGGCATAAAGGAAGAGAAAAAAAGAGAGGGGGGAAGCCGAGGCAGGGGACGGGGACCCCAGGGCGGGGGGGAACCCCCAGTCGCGGAGGGGACTGTCTATTCTCTGGGAGGGGGGAAAGCTCTCTAGAAGGTTGGGGAGGAAGTGATTCTTTAGGCATAAGGAGGGGGGGGGGAGGAGGCCAAAAGGGGGGGGAAGAGGCGGGAACAACAAGAAAACATGGACCGCCCGAGGGACCTGAGAGGACAGGATCTCTCCCCACAAGAAGAGGCATGAGAGGAGGGAGGAGGGGGGAGAAGAGGGGAGAAGATGGGAGAGGGGGGAGGAAGGGGAAAGATGGGACAACACACAAGGGGGAAGAGCAAGCCTCTCGAAGGAACTCTGCACCACGAAAGGGGGAGGGAAGGGGCAAACTCTCGGCCGGGGGGGGGAGGTGGGAGGAGGGGGAAAGAGGGGACCCCCCGGGAAAAACGCCTGAAAACCAGAGGGAACTAAAGATCTGAAAGGGGGAGGACGCGGGGAGGGGGACGTCTCTCTCGAGGGATGATCAAAGGCCCGGCACGGAAGGAAAAAGGATGAGGAGGACCTGAGAAGGAAAGGGGGAGGGGAGGAGGGGGGAGGAGGGGAAAGGGGGGCGAAAGGGGGGGAGGGAAGCTCTCTCTCTCTCGCTCATCTAGCGGGGGGGGGGAGGGAAGGGGGATAAAGGAGAGGAGGGGTGTTGAGAAGGAAAAGAGTTTTTACTGTCAAAGGGAGGGAGGGGGGGAACGAGGGAGAAGAAGGGAGGGGAGGGGGGAAACACTCCGCTCCGGGGCGCACAACAAGGGGGAAGGATTAAGTGCAAAGGCTGGAATAATATTTAGAGGCCTTCTTTTTTTAATTAGTACGGGACTTGGGATCAAATTTCGGTTTATCCATGCTTTTCTTCTTTGCGGTTTTTTTGACACATCAGAAATGGGGAGTGGTCAGGCAAGGATACAGAGTGAGCGGGAAGAAAGGCAAGAAGAATAAGAAACAACAACACACACACACAACACACACACACACACAAACACACACCTACGCAGCACGCCACGAACGCACTACACACAAACAGACACACTACACACCTCACACAAAGACACGGGACACACACACATAAGAAAGGAACGAAAAATCGAAGAAATGAACAGAAAGTGCGGGAGTGCTGGAGAAAGAAGAGGAACATGGAGGAAGAACACACACGCACACACACACACACAACCGAGCACCACCACAACACACAAGCCACTACACACATACACACCAACCGAGAGCGCGCGCGTCGTGCGCTCAAGCGACGCAAAGGGGAGAGCGAAGGAGGGAAAAGGGAAGGAAGAGATTGAGAGAGTGGTGAGTGGAGGAGAGAGAGGGAGGTGAGAGAGAGGCAGGTACAAGGGACAGACAGACATACAGACAGAGTGGAAGTGGTGCACAGACATGAAAGTAAAGAGTGCAGAGGACACACAGACATGCATTCAGCAATAATTTTAAAAAAACCTTTACTTTAAATAAATTGAGGCGGGCGATGATTACTGTGAAACTAATGCTATCGGATACGTCACTTGCCAGCGATAAGTATGAGACATCTGCCCAGAGATGAGACATCTGATAAGTAGAAAAATAACGCTGGTTACTCCCATACCCCTGTTCATCGTATACTTTCCACCAATGCATGACAGAGACGATGTTTTGATTGTGGCTGAAGATGCACAAATAGTATGACACACGAGTTCAGCCAAAGAATGTGCCAGTCATGACACAATATCCCGGGTCAATGACTCACTTTTCTCTCGTTTCC
>JADBJO010002858.1:80000-82500 GCA_016801955.1 Conus betulinus
GTGCTTGTGTGTGTTTGTGTGTGTGGTGTGTGTGTGGTGTAGTGTGATTTTATTGGCGGTGTGAAAGGAGGGAAATTAGGGTGTGTGTGAGGATAAAGTGGGGAGAAAAAATGAAGAGGAAAAGGACGAAACGAAATATTATTTTTAAGGAGCACATGGTGTAATGGAAATGCTCTACTTTACACAGTTTTACGAATATGCTCGCTCTCGGGTACTGTCCTGTCTGTCTGTCCTGGCTGTCTGTCTGTCTCCGTCTCATCCATCTCTCAGAACCTCACCCCACACACACACAACTACACAAACAACCACACACAACACACACACACAACACACACAACACATATCTTATATATATATATATATATATATATATTTATATGATATACTGTGTGTTGCAAACAACACCCCCCCCAAACTGTTATCACATAATAAAGTAAGGATGCTCACCCCCCAGTGCTAAAACGATAGGTTGGGAGCGGCATCCTAGTTTACAAAACTGTGCTACAAATGATGGAAAAACCCTTTTACATTGAATCAAGCACCGACACTTATACAATATACGTTACCTATATACCCCTATATATATATGATATATATATATATAATATATTCGAATCCTACCTTGGCGATCCTAAACTCCTTTATCCTTGGAAAAA
This sequence comes from Conus betulinus, assembly GCA_016801955.1. NCBI lineage: Eukaryota > Metazoa > Mollusca > Gastropoda > Neogastropoda > Conidae > Conus > Conus betulinus. Next base: position 80,657 of record JADBJO010002858.1, read on the forward strand.
AACGGGGACCCCAATCATCGGACCCCCTTCCTCCCCAAGATCACACTGATCCACGATTCACCTCCTCTACCTTTTTTCTCTGTTCTGTTTTTAGCTGCGGAGACCAGTCACTTAACCTCGCCTCTACGACATAGTCCATAACCAAGACACCGCCAGCCTACGCCTACCCCCCACCCCCCCACCAAGTTTAGTTCTACACCATGCAGCTCCGTCCCCTCTCTCCGCGAAGTCAACATAAGAACGGCAGACTTGCATTTCTCCATATACCAAACTCTCGGCACTCCATTCAACACGCCTTGAGTACGGCGCACACGGCAGCTCTCTCTCTCGCCGTTCTTCTCTCCTGTCTCTACTCTCTCTCTCTCTCATCTCTGGCATTTTGTCTGTGTCGTGGACCCCTCGTGTAGTGCTGATGTGTGCTGTGTGTGTACACTACTGTGTCGTGTGTGCGCGACGCGCGCGCCGCGCCGCGCGTCCCGGTGTGTGTGTGTGGTGTGGTTGGGTGTTGTGTGTGTGTGTGTGTGGTGTGTGGTGTGTGATGTTTTGGGTTTTGTGTGTTAACCGCATACATGTATTTGTTTATACTCACTGACAAACCTAGTACTTGACAACCCGCAAATCTAAAGAGTGGAGCAACAATGTGTGCACCTTCGAACATGCAAAGTTCATGGCCTACCCGTTTCATAAACCACATGAATAGAAATCCATCAACTATTCCAGCACTTCATGCATTGCAATCGGCAGTCTGCGTCTTACATAAGTCGTCCCTGCGCGAACGATAGGTTCGCCTCTGCGCCGCTCACAGCATAGGTGCTCATAGGCTGATATGGCTTGCGCCTAGTAGATGATCTCTACCCGTCAAGTTCACGCCGGTCACCCACACTAAACACTCCGCAGATACCAAAAGCATATAGGCCTAAAAAAAAAAAAAAAAGGACAGAAGTTATCCTCTTTTATTTCATTTGAATTTTACTTTACAAATCAGCTATTTTTAGAGTTCATGGCCTTTTGATAATCATCTAAAGGCCTAAATCAGCTGATTTTAGAGTTCATTGGCCTCTTAATAATCATCTTAGCTGAGTGTAGAAAGTAACATTCTCGTTGTTTAACATTTCAGTATGAAAAGATGTGTCTCTGGCTCCATATCTTTCTCCCATTTCCCTGCCTGTTTTTGCACTATTTGTCTCTACCCTCTCAAATCTCGTCTCATCTCTTTTCTTCCATTCTCCCCCTCTTTCCCTTCCCCACCCCTTCCCTCCCCCTCACCTTTTGCTCTTTCTCCCTCTTTCCACCACCAAACTTACATATACATCAGTGCCCTTTTGTAACCTGCTGCTTGTCATAAATGGATCAAAGTAAGCAACCTTATCTAGTAATCCAAATCAAAAGTCCCATGCATATAAAGCCAATCACGTACATTACAGAATACTTCACATCTCCAGCGCCCCTCCCTTCCCCTCCCTCTTTCCCCGCATTTTTTCATCATTCTGGATATAAAATACAAAACAAAAGAAATTAATTCAAGTACAAAACAGCGTTAACACTGAGGAAAACCGCTGTGACTCAATCCCATGAGAACGACGGCGGCTCCTGTTTCCCAACTGCCCATAAACTGACTCCCTCCCTCCCTCCCTGAGGCTATAAAACTGGCTGGCACGGTCAGATCCATAATCTCCCTCCACGAACTCCCCTCCCCCATCCACCCCTCTGCTGTGCATGACCCAAATGACCAGCTCACCATTTTCGCCTGTGCATAGTGTTGTGCGTGCAGTCTGATGACAGGGCCATCGGACTGCTTTACATCAGGCTGGTAAATATGGCTGTGAGTCACCAGATTAAGAGAA
>JADBJO010002858.1:85000-92500 GCA_016801955.1 Conus betulinus
TACAAGATACTATCCAGTTACTTGTATCTGATTTGCTCTCTCTCTCTCTCTCTCTCTCTCTCTCTCTCTCTCTCTCTCTCTCTCTCTCTCTCTCTCTCTCTCTCTCTCTCTCTCTGTCTGGTTTGGTTGTCTGTCTGTCTGTCTGTCTGTCTGTCTGTCTGTCTGTCTGTCTCTCTCTCTCTCTCTCTCTCTCTCACACACACACACACACACATTCTGTGTGTGTGTGTCTGTGTCTGTGTGCTCTCTCTCTCTCTCTCGCTCTCTCTCTCTCTCTCTCTCTCTCTCTCTCTCTCTCTCTCTCTCTCTCCTATCCCCCTCCACCTCCTCTTCCTTCTCTCCCTCTCCCTCTATCACAACTCTTTTCATTACAGCTTGTCTGTTGCTAAACTCCGAGTGCACACTGTTCCAACACTTTACATCAGAAGATATGATTGCCCCATAAAGCTTCCTATCATAATATCCCCCGCCGCTATTGCCCTGGAAAGTCATTTCAGCTAAAGGGAGTAAAGAGTGATTCTTCACGAATTGATATTTCATCACAAACGATTCAGGCACTCTGGGGGATGAAGGCCTCTGCCAAGGTTGAACTGATTCTGAATCTTGGATCCCCTGTAAGATCCAAGTTCACACCCAAAGTTAATGACTTCATCCTTCGGGTCTTTTCCATTTTCCGCCAAGATTCGCCCAAACCTGTGCACTCGTTTTTCCACAATCTTGCTGACAGAAACAAGAAACGCAAATGAAGCCATAACTTCCTTTAGGGGAGATAATTATTGCTCCTAAAACCAAGGATGCCACTGAATCCCATTCCTAATTAAGAGACAGTGATTTGACGAAAACTAAGGCAGTGATTTGACCATTCACTACGAAATACCAAAGTAAAGAAACATGGCATACTAAGAAGAAATAGGCATTTGTATGAAAACAAAAAATTTATAAAATGATTTGTAGGATTTTTTTCAATGGCACGAGATTGAAACTATTGTCACTTGTCAAGATTTTGAGCACAGGAGTGGCAGAATGGCTGTAGCAGAGAAGTATGGAGAGGAAAAATAAAGCGCATGACATGTATACGAGAGAGAGAGAGAGAGAGAGAGAGAGAGAGAGAGAGAGAGAGAGAGAGAGAGAGAACAGAGAGACAGAGACAGAGTCACGTGTTCTTTCTTACATGCAATAAACATTGCTAATAAAAAAATATTCATTTATTGAATGATACTGCACTAATGAATATACATGAACAGATGGGATGCCGATGGTGTAAACTAAATACAATTGGATGTTTTGTCTTCTGTTTTAATGATCTCTCTCTCTCTCTCTCTCTCTCTCTCTCTCTCTCTGATCAATAATAATTCACAAACCCGTGTGTGTAGCACGTGCAGCGTGTGAAGCCTCATTAAGCGTCAATCTCATTTTAAACAGCCACAGGCAGACAACAATGACCTGAATCACACAGGTTTCTCCAGACCCCATTCTCACCCCTCCTCGTTTCCGCTCCCTCTCCTCTTTTGCAACGAAATCACCTCGTGAAAACGACGTGTCCAAAATAACCGTTGTGAATCCACCATGGTGGAATGGACAACTGTTTGCCAAAGATCCCTTACTCCCCTACCACCATACTCTCCTCCTCCCTCCCTCTCTCGTACCTGGGTATAAACAGGGACCCATTCCCAATCTCCCCATACACAAACCGTTCCCTTCCCTACCCCACTGCTTTTCGCCTTGCTGCAACAATCATATTCATAAATGTGTCACGTCACAAACTTCCAACTCAGATCGTAATGCATGACTTGATTTTTTGCTTGTGATATTGGGCGGTGCACTGCTCTGTGTCCGTGATCTGAGCAGGTCAGCGAACTGGTTTGGTATGTCAGGGTGCCACAGAGGTGGTGGGTGGTGGGGGTGGTGGGGGGGGTGGGGGGGGGGGGGTACAAAGACAGGACATAACAGGATAAATCAGGAAAACCTTCATTCCTCCTCATTGTCCTCTTGCCAAGTTTGCCCCTCTCTCCTCTCTCTCTCTGCCTCTCTCTCTCTCTCTCTCTCTCTCTCTCTCTCTCTCTCTCATTTCATTTCCCACTATCTACCAGAGCTGTAGATATAAAGACCTCAATAGAAAAAAAAAACAAACAAAAAAACACAGTACCACAATTTGCTCTCCACCATAAAATATCAATTTCTGCATATGCGTGTGTGCATGTGCATACGCGTGCGTGTGTGTGTGTCTATGAAAAAACCTTTTAAAGAACATGGATCAATGGCTTAGGATTGGTATGTCTTCCTTTTCTTTTTTGTGTTTTATCGATCCATTGAATTTCTGCACTTATCTTGAGATAGTTTCTTTGCTTTGTTTTCTATTCATGAATAGTTTTTTTATATGCTTTTCGACATCAATAGTCTCGTTAACTGAACTATAACCAATTAAACTTCCCATACAGTAAAACCCATACTTCCCCTAGTCATTGTTGCTAAACCAGTTTACACACACACAGACATGGAAACACACTTTTCTTTCCATTCTAGTAAACTACATAATATCAGCATCAGCAAAGATCAACGCCCAAAACTGCTTGAAGTTAACCATTTACACACACATTCAGCAGAGATAATTAACGTTTTCCTAACGACCGGAGAGACGTTTCTACAACCATCCTGGCACGTTGGAACTGTAGATGGATGATATCACATCAATAAGTCAATAAGCAGGCCACGGTAAAAGCTGCAATATTGCACAGTTTTTTTTTCCCCTGTAGGCAGTTACAGATGCCACTAATGTCAGCCAGTGCCCAGTCTAATTACGTTCTCTTTCAAGTGAGTCTCACTAGGGATGAATAAATAATGGAAATAGTATTGTCACGTTCTTCAAAGAAACTGCTGCGTGAGGCATCGTGTTTAGACAAAAGGTAGCAGTAACGCGTACTGGTTATGTGATATGATACTCTCAACACTTGCAAACACTGTGATGTCAATAGTCCTAAAATAGCATTCATCATTATATTGTTCTTTTAATCTGAATTCTATGATCCAGTGCGTGTCGCTGACTGCGGGAAAAAAACTCTGACTGTGATTGACTTAAAATAAAATGATATTTTCTAAAGGCCAAGAAGAACGCTGACATTTCTTCCTGCGTTTTTGACTCTTCTTCACAGGAAGTTGTGCCATGCTTAGTGATTAACATGTTATTTTGACGAGAGAGAGAGAGAGAGAGAGAGAGAGAGAGAGAGAGAGAGAGAGAGAGAGAGAGAGAGAGAGAGAGAGAGAGAGAGAGAGAGAGAGAGAAGCATGTAAATCTGCTTCCTGTTTTCTGCCTGTTTATGAATCAATTATGCTATTTTCTTTCTCTTTGTGTATCTTGGTGAATCAGGTCTTATCTCTTCCCTGTGTTTCTCACTGACTCTGCCTTTATCTCTTTGTGCATATGCTTCTTTGTTTTTATCTCTGTCCATGTGTAACATACCTTTAACTCTATCCGACTCATTCTCTCTCTCTATCTGACTCATTCTCTCTCTCTCTCTCTCTCTCTCTCTCTCGTCTCATCTCTCTCTCTCTCTCTCTCTCTCTCTCTCTCTCTCTCCCTCTCTCTCCCTCTCCCCCTCTCCCCCCATGTCTAATCAAGAATCTGCGCATGTGAGCAAGGAGTGATGATTAGACCTATGCCTTCCGCTGCAGTGGAAGACATACTTTCCACATCACGTTCTTGAACCTATGACATCAGCATCTGTTGCTATATAGGGAGAGACTGCTTTAAGGTCAGATGGATTGTTAAGACCGCACATCAGTCACAGACTCAGTTATTAACCTTTTCTTGAAGTGTCAGATACGTTTCATTGAAATGATACTATGTCAATGTGTCTATATACCACGCTGCAGCCGCATTGTCATGTCAAGCAGACTTTTTTTTTTTTCCTGGCAGCTAGCAATAATGTCATCTAATGCCAAAAATAGTTTGCATGCTGTATTAAAGGGCCAGTCATTTTGCTCTACAATGACGAAGTAGTACTGTTAAATCAATGAAACAAGCCACAAAGGGAGCTGTACTCATTAGTAGAAAGCTTTCTTTTCTTACCCGGAAGAATGGTGTCGTCTTATTCAAAGAAAAGGAAATCATAGTTTTCAAGGTCGAGAAATATCACTGTCTCTCTGGGGACGAACAATGATTCTCTGTTTTACTTTAGTAGCAATATTTGTTTTACCTTGGCAAAACTCATACTTACCGTTATTAATGAGCCAAAAGTGTGTGTGAGCTAACAAGCGAGCAAGTGAGCAGACGAGAGAGAGAGGAGAGAGAGAGAGAGAGAGAGGAGAGAGAGAGAGAGAGAGAGACAGACAGACAGACAGACAGACAGGCAGACAGGCAGACAGACACACAGACAGAGAGACAGGGACAGGGAGAGAGAGACAGAGAGAGAGAGAGAGAGAGAAGAGAGAGGGAGAGGGGGGAGAGAAGAAAAAGAAGAGAAGAAGAAGAGAGAAGAAGAAGAAGAAGAGAAAGAAAGAGAAGAAGAAGAAGAAGAAGAAAAATATTTATGATAATGATGATGATGATGAAGAAGAAAGAAGAAGAAGAATAAAAAGAGAACAGGAAAAGGAGAAATAATAGCAGTCAAACTCAATAGTTATACGCAGGGGGAGATCAAATTTCTTGTTATTGATAATTCGTCAGTAATTAAAAAATCCATACAGATATTGTCTAATCCATACAAATATTGTTCATTTACATATGTCTTATTGTGTTATGGGATTTCTCTCTCTCTCTCTCTCTCTCTCTCTCTCTCTCTCTCTCTCTCTCTCCTTTTCTCTCTCTGTCTCTATCTCTCTCTTACGACGAGTCTCTTTCATCACAGCTTGACGCCTTGTGTACAGTGTTTCTTACACCTTTTGACACAGAATATGATTGCCCCCATAAAGTTTTCCATCATAAGATTCCCATCACTTTTGCCTTGAAAAATCATTTCAGATGAAGGGTGTAAAGAGTGATTCTTCACAAATTGATATTCCTCCACAAACGGCTAGGGCACTCTGGGGAATGAACGCCTGTGCTAAGGTCGAAATGGTCCTGGGTCCTGGATCCTGGATCCCCTGTTTGATCTAGATCCAGATCCAAAGTTAATGGCTTCGTCCTTTGGGTCTTTAGATGTTTCCGCCAAGATTCGCTAAGTTTGGTTCATTTTTTTTTTCATTACCTTGCTGACAGAAAAACAAGCAGACACGGCTAAGACCATAATTAATCTCAGGGGAAGTAATCATGACTCCTAAAACAAAGGCTGCGACAGAATCCCTTTCCTAATTAAGAGTCACTGATGTGAAGGAAATTAAACGGTGATTTGATTTTCACTGCGAAAGAAAAACACACAAAGTAAAGAGTCACGAAGAAAAAAAAATGTCTTTGTGAAGATCAGGCATTCTTATGAACATGCAGATAAACAACATGATTGGTAGGATTTTAAACTATCACAGCAGAGAATAGTGTCACTTGTTCAAGACTGCGAGCTAAAGACTGGCAGAATAACTGTTGAAGAATATAGACAACAAACATGGAATGAACACACAACACACACAACCACGAGAGAGAGAGAGAGAGAGAGAGAGAGAGAGAGAGAGAGAGAGAGAGAGAGAGAGAGAGAGAGAGATGTTCGTTTGTTCAAAGCAAAAAATACACAACCGAACGAAGTGCCTGTTGCAATGCAAGAAAACGAAACTAATGAACAGATAAGGAGAGGCAGCTTGCTGATAGAGCAAATGGACAAATGCGTTGTCTTCTGGATGACTGACTCTCTCTCTCTCTCTCTCTCTCTCTCTCTCTCTCTCTCTCTCTCTCTCTCTCTGATCAATATTCATTCACGACCCATGTGTGTGGCACGTGCACTGTGTGAAGCCTCATTAAGCGTCAATCTAATTTTAAATAGCCACAGGCAGACAATAACAATAACCTGAATCACACAGGTTTCCCATTCTCAACCCTCTTTGCTTCCCCTCCCTCTCCTGTTTTGGGAGGAAATCCCCACATGAAAGTGGCGTGTTGCGAATAACCGCTGTGAATCCACCATGGTGAATGACAATTGTTTGCCAACGACCCCCTTCTCTCCCCGTCATCACACTCTTCTCTCCCTCCCTAACTCGTTCCTGGTCATAAACAGGAACCCATTCCCAACCCATCCCCATATACAAACCATCCCCATCCCTCCTCCACTGGCTTTGGTCTTGCTGGAAAAAATTACATTCATAAATCTGTCAGACCATAAATCTCCAACTCAGATTGTCATGCATGACTTGAATTTTTGTTTCTTGCCGTTGCTGGGGGGGGTACTGATCTGTGTCCAGGATCTGACCAGGTGACCAGGTCAGTGGACTGCTTTGGTATGTCAAGATGACACAGAAAGGGAACAAAGATAGGACATAAGATGATAAATCCGGAAAAAAAAAAAAAAAAAAACTTCTGTCCTTATTATTCTCATGCCAGTTGTGTTCTCTCTCTCTCTCTCCTCTCTCTCTCTCTCTCTCTCTCTCTCTCTCTCAAAATAACATGTTAATCACTCATCAGGGCACAACTTCCCATGGAGAGGAGAAAAAAGCACACTAAGAAAAATGTCAGCATTCTTCTTGGCCTTTTAAAACTTCATTATTATCTTAAATCAATCACAGTGAGATTTTTTTTTCTAAGGCCACCGACATGCACCACATTATAAAATCTAGGCTGGAAGAACAATACAAGAATGAGTGCTATTTTGGGATTAATGACGTCACAGTCTTTGCAGATGTTGAAAGTAACATAGCACATTATCAGTTCGCGTTACTGCTACCTTTTGTCAATGAATGGCGCCTTAAACAGCAGTTTCTTTGAAGAATGTGACAATACTATTTCCATTATTTATTCATCCCTAGTGAGACTCACCTGAAAGCGAACGTAATTAGATTGGGTACCAGCTGACATTAGCTGGCATATGTAACTTCCTACGGAGGGAGGGGGTGGGGAGGACTATGCAATATTGCAACTTTTACCGTGGTCTGCTTATTGACGTATTGATGTGATACCATCCATCTACAGTTCCAACGTGCCAGGATGGATGTAGAAACGTCTCTCCGCTCGTGAGGAAAAGGTTAATTACCTGTGCTGAATGTGTGTGTAGACGGTTAACCTTCAAACAGGTTTGGGCGTTGATCTTTGCTGACGCTGATATTATGTAGTTTATTGACATTGAGAGAAAAGTGTGTTTCCATCTGTGTGTGTGTGTGTGTGTGTGTGTGTGTGTGTGTTTGTGTGTGTGTAAACCAGTTCAGCAATAATGACCAGGAAAAGGGTATTCTTAACAGCTGCTTGGTATTCTTTTTCTCAGAAAAGTGGGTGGGCATGCGCAAAAATCCTTCCGTTTACTCTCGTGAACCATTGACAGAACGTACATGGAACTGTTCTCTCTCTCTCTCTCTCTCTCTCTCTCTAGCTCGACTGTCTTTCAGTTCTGTTGAATGCTATGAGGTCATAATGCCTTTGCACTGTCATAA
>JADBJO010002858.1:97500-100000 GCA_016801955.1 Conus betulinus
AAAAAAAAGGAGGAAAATAAAGTACCATGCACCGTAAAGCGATGCGATATGACGCAACACAGTGTGATGGGAGGGTTTTATGACGTACTGTTGTTCACGTCAAAGCAATGAAAGTTATGACCTTTCACAATCATCGTGACTGTCTTGGGAATCATATCCTTGGGTGAAAGAAGACGGGAGAGGCCATTGAGAAGAGGGGATGAGGAGGGGGGGGGGGGTTGACGGCAGTCACGGCATGGGGGGGGGGGGGGGGGGGGGGGGGTCGGGGGGGGTGGGGGGGTGGGGGGGGGGGGGGGGTCGGGAGAGGGAGGCTTAGTCAGGCGAGCAGGGAAGCGCAGGGGCTGCGTTCAACAGACTACATTAATTAAGTGGAATCCCAACCGATAAATTCTCTCACGTCTGCTGACAGCTCGGGTAAGATGATCCCTTCCCGACCTGATACCATTACCTTCACCACACTACACCACACCGCCACACCTCCCCTACCTTCTTTTCTACTGCCCCCCCCCCCCCTCACCCCCTTCCCCTCTTCTAACCCTCCGACCTCCTGATTCTCCCCCCCCCCCCCCCCCCCCCCTCCAAAAACCACCACCACCCACGCCCCTTCCTCCAGCCGCTACCTTTACCTCACACCACCTCACCACCCATGGGTATTACGAGTGTGTCTTAGCACTCACAAGGCTCGGTGACACAACTGTCAAGCCAGCAAGGACGAGGTGGGACCCGTTAGAATAGCGCCATTTTGATGGTGACGATTAGAGGCCTTGCAGACAAGGACGATGGGTGGGTGGGGGGGGGGGGGGGGGGGGGGGGTGAAGGGTGGGTGGGCGGGGAGGGAGGGTGGGAGGGGGTGAGAGGTAGGGGGAGGGGGGGGGTGGGAAGAAGGGAGGGTGTAACAGTAGCGGCCGGGAGTCGTGTTGCCGGAGAAGGCTAATCCCCTTTGTTGGCGCTGCTTCAGCGTGGTGGAGGTGGTTGTCTCTTGGTAGCTGTTGTGTTTGCACGTGGTGATGTGTGGATTAGTAGCTTGACTGTCGAGCAGGTGGTGGTCTATGAGGCGTGTCGGAAACTGTTCCTTTGTTCGCATGTATCATTTCCTCCCCCCCCCCCCCCCCGCCCTCTCTTCTCACCCACTCACCCCACTCCACCTCTCTCTCTCTCTCTCTCTCTCTCTCTCTCTCTCTCTCTCTCTCTCTCTCTCTTCTGTGACATACTGACATCTTCTAAAAAGAGTATTCTCTGGCCTTGTCACTTCTTTTAGGTTAGAAACTGTTGTGGGCGAGAAAACTGCATATCATCACTTAATTGTTTTAATACTAATACACCGCGTACGCGCGCGCGCGCGCGCGCGCACACACACACACACACACACACACGTGTGTGTGTGTGCGCGCGTGCGCGCGTACGCGCCCGCCTGCGTTTATCATGTCAGCATCAAACATTGAAAAGACTGGTAAAAAAGATGGTTCAGTTTTTTTTTTTTTTCATTTTAGATGGTAAAAAGATGGACTGGTAATTTTTCTCCATTTTTTTCCTTGTCTACGTCAGGAGGTGGGTGAGGATGCCTGTGGTGGTGGTTAACGGGGAGGGGGGGGGGGGGGGGGGCGCGCACTATTTGATAGAAACTTGGAGCTGCGTTCACCCTTTGCTACACTTTGGGGGTTTTTCAAAGTTGTTTGACACTGCGACATGGGAATAGCTGTCAGAAATGAAGAGAGAAATGAAAACCATTCCATGAACGTTTTAATGCAAAACAAACACAAAGAGCAACATAAAGTATCTACAATCAATACAACGCCATCTACAGAGAGACATGATACAAAAGAATGTTATGAGAAGGACCTCCCTCTTATCGTAACGCGTAACGCAAGGTGATGACTTGCACTGGCATGCAGCACAATACATCTTATCTCCGGTTTCATGCAGATTAAGAGAGTTCGCCGAGGATAGCAGTGCTGAAGTACATAGGAATAAAACATCCCTTGAAACTTCCATAAAGGCCCTGCAGACCGCAAAGCATGTTTCAGAGTAGCAACACTCTGGCCTGTAAAGTCCGCTGGCTGACCATTATGGGTAAGAAGTTCTTATCTAACCCTGATCCCAGGCCTTAAAGCTATGCTTGGCCCCTAACCCACTCTTGTGGCTAGCAAAGAAGATCTCCCTTCCAAATGTGTTAAACTATGATCTTCCTCCTAAAGGTGTTTAAAATAATAAATTATTATGGTCTCCTTCCAAACAGGAGTTAGAACATTAACTCCCCCCTTAAAGTACTAACTTTGATTTCCCTCTTAAAGGTATCAAAATAGGATCCCTGTCCTAAGTGGGTCAAAAAAAAGGATATCATTCTAAAGGATGCGAAATGAGGATTTTCCTCCTACGGGAGTTGAAAAAGGATTTCCCCTAAAACGGTGTTAAAAGAGGATCTCTCCCAGAAGGGCGCTCTGAAAGAGAACTCCCCCTCTCAAGCATGTTGTAAGAGGATATTCCCCAAGGATTTTAAAGA
>JADBJO010002858.1:105000-107500 GCA_016801955.1 Conus betulinus
TTGTATTTCCCAGTGAATTTGATTCCACAGCATTGGGCCCTAGTGGGCACAAGTCGGCCAGGAAAAAAAAAAAAGAAGAAAAAAACAAACAAACAAACACGGGCGCAAGCACATTTACACGTATAACGCACTGGCCTCGTGCACGCACGCACGTCAGAGAGAGCAGTTCTACGAATGTTGAAGATCATGTTGCACGGTGTAGTAATCATCGCAGCAACAAGATAAGGATTACGACCACCATTCTCACCCTCACCTTCAACTACGATTTTGTTTATGTTCTTGATATATATCTTTTAATGATTTTCTTATGTGTGTGTGTGTGTGTGTGTGTGTGTGTGTGTGTGTGTGTGTGTGTGTGTGTGTGTGTGTGTGTGTGACAAAATACAAACAGGCATAACGCTGAAGGACACACAGACACACAGACACACACACACGCGCGCGCGTACGCGCACGCGCACAAGCATGCACGCACGCATACCCACGCATCCACGCACGCACGCACACATGTACGAAAACGCGTGTGTGTGTGTGTACGTGCGTGCATGCTTGCGTGTGTGTGGTGTGTGTGTGTGTGTGTGTGTGTGTGTGTGTGTGTGTGTGTGTGTGTGCGCGCGCGCGTACGTGTGTGTGTGTGTGTGTGTGTGTGTGTGTGTGTGTGTGTGTGTGTGTGTGTGTGTGTGTGTGTGCGCGTGCGTGCACGCGCGCGCCTGCGCGCGCACATACTGACGTTTCGACGTCTTTAGCTCGTGTTAGGTTTCTTGACAATAATATCTAAACATAAAAAATGGAATGGGGTGGACATGCTACAAACTCGAGACAGCGTTAATATTTCACGTAAAAGCCAGTTATTTCATTGTTATAATTTACCAAGAACGTTGTTTTTCTCCAATGGAGACAATGAAAAAACATGGAAAGCAGTGGTGGTCCAAAGGTCACAGTAAAATACTAGCTCATTTTGCCGACAAATAATCCGCTGACGTTTCGGCGAAGAGAAACGTCAATAACTCATTAGAGATATACTTTAGCTTCGAATGAGGAGGCTGTTCCAGATGTCATTGCAAATGTATTCTTTCTTCGAAAGAACAGGTTGATCGAGAAGTCTGTCTGACTGTCATCCTTCTCTTGTCCTTGGTCACTATGGGTACTGATGATGGTATTGAAATGGCAGCCATCCCCAGGATGCTCTTTCAAACGCACCAAACGAGCGCGCCATTGTCGCCTCTGCGACTGACCATTCTTTCACTGTGATGCTGGACACAAAGAGAAAAGTCGAGAAGAAAGATCTAAGTAGGGACATGGATGTAGGAACAGAGACAGGGAAGAGGCTGATGATGCGTCTATGGTTGATAATGAAGGGTCAGGTTCAGAAGTCTGCAGACATGTAGCCTAACCAGCTACAGACATCTGAGGCGGAGGAGGTGGAGGAAGAGAGGAGGAGGAGGAGGAAGGAGGAGCAATAAGATGACAACATCAAAGAACCGTAGAAGATATATTATTGACAGGTCGAAGGACATCAACAATTAGATCTTTTCCAACATCTTGTGCACATTTTTTTTTTTTTTCTCCTTTCTTTTCTAAAAGGAGGGAGTTATTATTTCTTTGATAAAAGAAAGAACAAGATTTTTAAACTCACAGGCTTACAAAATAAAGTCAGTCCACGTAATCAAAACGCGTGCGCGCGCGCGCGCACGTGCGTGCGTGTGTGCATGTCTGTTGGCACACGCCCGCGCTATTTATGTGTGAGTGTGTGTGTGTGTGTGTGTGTGTGTGTGTGTGTGTGTGTGTGTGTGTGTGTGTGTGTGTGTGTGTGTTGACTGGCATTATGTTGGCACTTACAAGTGTCATCATAATCAAACTTGCTGGCGAGGTTGACATTGATAAGACCTTTCCAGACATTCCCAGCGTGAAGATGTCACCAAAGTGTTACAGCCCTAAATTTGTATTGATATATACAGCAACATTTTCAATATTACGAAAGTGACATTTTCTTATAGATTTTAATCATCTACAATATTCCTTTTTCTACACTGACAAATACAGTTCGTTCAAACAGTAAGTATTAATATTTCTAAATATCAGACCGTTTAATACAATTTCAACCAGAGGTGCACGTGTAAATATGTCTACTACTAAATAAAGAACTAATGCAGACCACGCACAGTAATATTTTTGCCAAAGAGCTTAAGTAACAGTATATGGGTTATACAAATGGCGAATCAAGCAAATGAAGAAACATTAAAGGAGCAGATCAAATAATCTTGTCCTGCTTTAGCCATAAAACCACTTTGCAAAACGTCTGACGACTTGTGGTAAATTTCACATTTCTGCCAAAACGATCAAAAGTAGCAGCATTGCTGGGACAGACTGAAATGGACCAATGAAACCCAAAGGAAAGTGCCACGCATGCCACGTCACATATGGGTCAGTTTGCTGGTAATGCATTGCAGATGGAACACGTAGGCGACCTGTCAATCAAGACACAAGACCAAAGCGTGTGATT
>JADBJO010002858.1:120000-127500 GCA_016801955.1 Conus betulinus
CCCACGCGAATGGAAGTTTTCGTGCCGTCTTGGGGATGCTGGAGGCTCTTTCAGTACAAATTGCGAGCACGCGTATCTTTTCGAGGTTCAATGCTCATAATTTCTCTCAATCTCTTTGATTCTGGCTAAAAAAAAAAAAAAAAAAAAAAAGAGTCTTTCTTAAACTGCATTCACTTGTGTCTGCCCTTGTGGTCCATGCTGTCACTAACCAACCAACAAACCAGCTGGGTGGAGCAGGACTGCTCCTAGCTGATTTGTTCGGCGCTTGAGGAGAGTACTTCTCTGGGTCCCACCGAAGCTTTGCGTGTATCGTTTTCTTTTGTCTTTAAAGAGAAAGTGTCTTTTTTTTTTGTACTGCTGTTCACTTCTTTATACCTTTGTGTCCGTTGTCTTTTTAGAGGGAAAGTCGTTCACATTTCGTCTTCTCTGATCATAATTTCAAATACTATTATTATTTCTTTTTTCTGTTGTATTTGTTTGCTTGTTTGTTTGCTTTTGGTTTTAATCTGGCAACTTGGTAGAGAAATTGAAAACAGTGTCAACATTCAAACAGACAAAGCCACCAAAGAAATACAACTTGTAGAGTTTGGATTTAGCAAAAACACACGAGAACTTCAACCGACGGTCGAAGCTTCCAAGCTGTTTCCCATGTGGCACACACACGCGCGCGCGCACACACACACACACACACACACGCACACACACACAGGCAAAAACTCATAAATTCACAGCCAAAGGCACTCATAAATTCACAGCCAAAGGCACTCGCCAAACACTCCACTCCCCATACCCAGACTGGCAAACGCGATCAGTGTGACGAACTCGTTTTAATCTCACCAAGCTTTGCACACAAAACCTGTAAAGCGCTCAGAAGCTCTTGGTTGCTCGCATGCAACTGGGTCAGCGAGATGAAAAGAACGTGTTCCTCTCCAAGCCAGTGTCGGTGGATGAAATCAAACAAGAGACCCCGAAATTAAAGAGCCCTAGGCATATATAGCTGCAAACCTTCAAGGTCGACCGGATCTCGGATCCCACCCTTCCAACCGGATCTGCAAGGATCCACCCTATGGTCCGGACTCACAGGGATCCGCCATTTGATCCGGATCGGCAAAGATCCCGTTTTGTTGTGTCTGGATCTGCAAGGATCCACCCTATGGTCCGGACTCGCAGGGATCCGCCATTTGATCCGGATCGGCAAAGATCCCGTTTTGTTTTGTGTGGATCTGTAAGGATCCACCTTTCCATCCGAATCCCCCAAAACCGCAATTTGACCCGGATCTGCAAATATCCGCCCCTTGGACCTGCACCTGCTGGGACCTGCCCCTCGATTTGGATCTGCACGGATCCGTCCTTGTCCTGTGTGCAGCTGACCAAGAAGTTGCCAGGATCCCTCCTTTGACCAGGATCTACAGGGGTCCGCCATTTGACCCGTATCTGTTAGGATCCGCCCTTTGATTATAACCTGCAAGCATCTGCCCTTCTGATCCACACCTGCAGGGATCCGCCCTTTGATCCGGATCTGCAGGGATCCCACCCTTTGGTTAGAAACTGCAGAGATTCGCCTAATCTGCAGGGATCCGCACTTTGATTAGAATCTGCAGGGATCCGCTTTTTGATTACAATCTGCAGGAATCCGCCCTTTGATCCGTATCTGCAAACATCCGCCCTTTGATTATAATCTGCAGGGATTTGCCCTTTGACTAGAATCTGCAGGGATCCACCCTATAGTAAGAATCTGTAGGGATCCGCCCTTTGATCCGGATCTGCAAAGCTCCGCCCGTTGATTAGAAATCTGTAGGATTCCGCAAGGATCCGCACTATGATCAGGATTTGCAAGGATCCGCCTCTTGATCCAGATCTACGTGACGTATCCATTCCAAAATGTCATGGGTTTGTCCCCGTGGCTCAGTTCCTTTTCCCACCGACATTCATGAAAATCAGTTCAGTGGTTTTTGCGCAATCATGCAGACAGACAGGCAAACAAACCAACAGACGCAGATGAAATTGTAGCCCGCTCAGCCGAGGTCACAGATGAGGAATCGACGAGACGAACGTGGCGACGTGACCCGATCAAAGTCACCGGGCGGGAAGGAGGGGTGGGGGGGGGGGGGGGGGGGGGGGGGGGGGGGGGGGTTGTAAACATTTTTCGCAGCCGACTGATCGGATTTCTGGTGCGTTTGTTTGTTTGTTTGTTCGTTCGTTTCGTTCGTTTGTTTGTTTCTTTGTTTGTTTGTTTTGAGGGGGTGGGGCGGGGGGCTTGTTTAGATCATGACACATTATCGGTGTGTTTAACCGATCTGAAATGAACAAAACGTTGTCTTCTTCCTCCTCCTCCTCCTCCTCTTCTTCTTCTTCTTCTTCTTCTTCTTCTTCTTCTTCTTCTTCTTCTTCTTCTTCTTCTTCTTCTTCTTCTTCTTCTTCCACCACTTCTCATGCCTATTATTGTCATTTTTCTTGTTCTTGTTCTCCTCTTTTTTCCTCCTCCTGCTTTCTTTTTTTTTTTTTTTTCTTCTTTTCCTTCTTCCTTTTCTTTTAAAATTCCTGTTCTTGTTCTTGTTCTTGTTCTCGTTCTTGTTCTTTGTTCTTTATCTTCTTCTTGTTCTTTTTCCTATTCTCATCAGAGTCGTTTCGCCGAAGACAGAACGCAGATAGGCACCCTACTGGCATCGTTGAAAAAAAAAGAATCACGTATGACAAAATCTCACCCCGACGTAGACCCTCGGAATTTTGACAATGGACCGAGATCGAAGACTGATATTGTTGTTATTCTAAATGTCTTTATTATATGGAATGCATTTAATTTATCTCATTCTTCTTCATCTTCTGCTCAGTATTATCATATCAGAACGTCGATGGTGAAGGGGAGAATGAGATGTTCAAAACTGAGTCCATGCATACACAGTCTTCGATATAAACTAAGCTTGAAGTGAATGTTCAAAACTAGTGTAAAGATACATCTGAAACGAGCGTAATGCCATGCAATAACGACTATATTCATGTTAAGAAGACAAATATATCTTACATTTCAAAACGTTTTTTCCCCCATCTGAAACGAACATGATGCAATGCAAATAACAATTATATTCATGTTAAGAAAATGAAAATATCTTACATTTCAATTTTTCTTTTGGACGAAAATTTTATTTTCAACTTTGGATTAAAACATCTAGAGATTATTTATTTATTTATTTATTCATCTCTTAATTCAGTTATTTATCTAACTTGATTTATTTTTTTTTTACAGAGGGAAAGAATTCAGAACCCCACGTTTCTAATGCTGAGATTATAAATGGAAAAAAAAAAAAAAAAAGCATTGTCACAATACCTTTTGCACTGGCGCGCAAACACACACACACACACACACACACACACACACACACACACACACACACACACACACACACATCAACCCTCCCCCCCCCCCCCCCCCCCCCCCCCCCCCACACACACACACACACACCGTTCGAAAAAGAAAATGTGTATATCGTTGCTGTATAGCAGGAAGAAGGGAAAATAAACCAAGCTGAAGCGAACACGTTCTCCTTCAAATAATGCGCAGTTAATCGTACCCTGGAGGGTCGGATAACACAATCATTCTGCGAATGATTTTCATCTCTATCAAGTTGTTTTCGAAAAAGGAAAGAAAAAAAAAAAAAAAGAAAAAAAGGAAAAGAAAGGACAGAATGATTAGAAAGACAAGAAAGAAGGAAAAGAAGAGAAGAAAAAGAAAGGACAGAAAGAATGAAAGAAAGAAAAAAAGGAAAGGACAGAATGATAGAAAGAAAAAAAGAAAAAAGGGAAGACAGAAAGAAAAGAAAGAAAAGGAAAAAGAAAAGAAAGGAAAGAAAGAAAGGAAGAAAGACAGCGATAGCGAGACCAACAACAGACAGAGAGAAAGAAAGAAAACAGAAAAACCGCATGATAATAAACAGACAATATAAAACGCATAAGAAAAGAAGGAAAAGAAAAAA
Organism: Conus betulinus; assembly: GCA_016801955.1. NCBI lineage: Eukaryota > Metazoa > Mollusca > Gastropoda > Neogastropoda > Conidae > Conus > Conus betulinus. Next base: position 123,972 of record JADBJO010002858.1, read on the forward strand.
AAAAGAAAAGAAGAAAGGAAAAGAAAAGAAAGGGAAAAAGAGAGAGAAAGAAAGAAAAGAAAAAGGAAAAGAACAAAAAAAGAAAAACAAGAAGGAAAAAGAAAGAAAGGAAGTAAGAAAGACAGAAAGACAGAAAGGATGCGTTGAAAGCTAAAGAAGAAAGAGAGACAGACGAAGAGAGAGAGAGGGAGAGAGATGGAGGAGAGAGGAGAGGAGAGAGAGAGGAGAGAGAGAGAGAGAGAATTTGATGCAGAGACAATTTCTGGTCGAAATCCGCTGCTTAAAGATTGCGTCATTGAAATGATCGACGTAAGAGACATCGGATGCGGCTGAGGGTCAGAAATAGATGGGGGAGGGGAAGGGGTGGGGGAGGGGGTGGGGGGAGGACTTGAGGAGGTGTGTGTGTGTGTGTGTGTGTGTGTGTGTGTGGGTGTGTGTGTGTGACGTGAGAACAGAATTAATGTGAACCTGAATTCGAAGCAATTTTGATGCCTGCACTGGCCACCTGAGCTGCTCGTAACATTGCCTTTCGTTTGAATTGTCTGTTTCTTGGTCTGTCTATCTGTTTGTCTGCCTGACTGCCTCTGTGTGGTGTTGTGTGTGTGTGTGTGTGTGTGTGTGTGTGTGTGTGTGTGTGTGTGCGCGAGTGCGTGCATGTGTGCATGCGTCGCTCGCTCAGCGCGCGCGCGCGCGTGTGTATGTGTGTGTGTTGTGTGTTGTGTGGTGTGTGTGTGTGTGTGTGTGTGTGTGTGTGTGTGTGTGTGTGTGCGCGCGAAAGTGCGAGCGTGCGTGGAGTGCGTGTGTGTGCGGTGTGTGTTTCTATTGACTATCTTCGATCTGTCTGGCTTACCCGCCCCTCTCTCTCCTCTGTCTCTCCTCTCTCTCTCGCTCTCTCTCTCTCTCCTCTCTCTCTCTCTCTCCTCTCTCTCCCTCCTCTCTCTCGCTCCTCTCTCTCTCTCTCTCTCTCTCCTCTCTCCCCCCCCTCACTCCCTACCCGGGCCCGCCACCCCCCCCGGTGTCCTACCTCTTCTAAACCCATAACAACTCCCTCCTATTCTTCTTCGCATTCGTTTTTCATTTGTTCTTTTTCCAGCCCCCCCCCCGGCCCACCACCCACCCCCCGGCCTGGGGGGGAAGGGAGAAAAGGTTTGCTTCTTTTGCCTTCATCCCCCCCCCCCCCCCCCCCAACACACACCACACACAGCGCCTCTCTTTCCAGAGAGAGAGAGGAGAGCCCCCCCATCCCCACACACACCCTCAACCCACACACCACATACCACCCCCACAGCCACTCCCCCCCCCCACCCACCCACCCCCGGCCTTTACGTCTTCCCCCAACAATTACGTTATTTTACAAAGTACAGTTATCTCTCAAGATGCATTTCTCCTCGCTGTTGTTGTCTTGTAGTCAGTTCATTCCGCTGAATCTCTACGGCGTCGGATGGTTCTTTGAAGTTTCTTGAGCAGCAGCCTCGCCGCCAGACTGCAAAAGTGCCATTTTAAGGTAACCAGGAGAGAGAGAGAGAGGAGAGGGGAGAGAGGAGAGAGAGAGAGAATAGCACTCCACATAGGGGAAAACCAAAAAGAAAAGACACACACACACACACACACACACACACACACACACACACACACAACACACACACACACAAAACACACACACAAACAAAAGAAAAAAACGAAACAAAAATAAACACAACAAACAACAACACACAAAAACAACCCAACCAAACAGCAACAACAACAACAACAACCATTGGGACAACCGCTCTCTCAAGCAACGTTTTGTCTTTGTTTTGTTTTATTGGGACCTCTCTCTCTCTCGTCTCTCTGTCTCTGACTCTCTCTCTATCTCTGTGGCTTAACTTGCAAACAGTCAACAAAGGCGAATGAGGCCATGGGGAAACATGAAATCAGGGGTGATTCTCTCGCATGATGTGGACAGGAGGGCCGGGTCGGTAAAGAATAATGACAGTTTATGTTGGAAGACGAAAAGGACGCGTTAAGGGACTGGGGGTGTAAATCTGGTACAAAACTACTCTCAGACACACAGACACAGACACACAGACACACACATACACACACACACACACACACACACACACACACACACACACACACCCGCACACACACACACACACATACACCACGCACACACACACACACACACAACACACAACACACACACACACACACTTACATGGGGGTGGTGGGGGGGGGAGGGTTACACCTATCGCCGTTTTGCTGTATCACAGCATCACTTCATTCTCACTCTTTAGAAGGCGCAGCAAACAAACAAACAAACAAACAAACAAGCAAACCCCCACGAAAAAGGAAAAAAAAGTACTGATGGTTTTTTTTTTTTGTTTTTTTTTTCTTTCGCTTTCGAAAATTTCGTTGAAAGACGCAGACCAGAACATTACTAGAAGAAAAAAAAAAACAAACAAAAACAAACAAGAGAGAGAGAGAGAGAGAGAGAGAGAGAGAGGAGAGAGAGAGAGAGAGAGGAGAGAGGGGTTGGAGTGGCGTCGAAGGAAGCAAACGGGAAGGAGGGTGGAGGAGTTAGAGGGTGACGTGTGGGCGGTGCAGAAGTTAGGGGGGCTGGGTGGTGTTTGGGGATCTAACTGATTGAATGAGATTTCGGATCCCTGGTCTGAAGGTCTTTTCACAGAAAACAAAAAAAAATCCCCCCCCCCCTCCATCCCCACCCTCACTCAACACCTCTATTCCCTTGTCCACAGAAAAGGCAAAAAAAATAAACAAAACAAACGAACAAAACCCGCAGAGTATGTCTCTCTCTCTCTCTCTCCTCTCTCTCTCTCTCTCTCTCTCTCTCTCTCTCTCTCTCTCTCTCTCTTTTTTTCTTTCTCGACACTCGCACCGCGCCAACGTGGGGAAAGTGGAATCAGGCGATTGAAGTTGTCCGACGTAAATGGGCTTTCTAATCAGAATCAGACCGCATGGCAATGGGCTTGAACGTCTTCACGTGTTTTATTCCCTCCCTCTCTTCTCTTTCTCCCATATCCTCTCTCTCTCTCTCTCTCTTCTCTCTATCTCTCTCTCTCCTCTCTCTCTCTCTCTCTCTCTCTCGATGTCTTTTTTAACATCTCTCTCTCTCTCTCTTCTCTCTCTCTCTCTCTCTCTCTTCTCTCTCCTCTCTCTCTCTCCCCCCCCTACACCCAATCTTAATATGGAGGTTTTTTTTCCCGGCGCTCTCTCTCTTTCTTTTTGTCTCTGCCTCTCTCTATCCCGGCCTGTCTGTCTTTCTCTTTCTCGCTCTCTCAGTCTGTCTCTCTCTCTGTCTCTCACACACACACTCTCTCTCTGGATGTCTTTTTTCAATCTCTCTCTCTCTCTCTCTCTCTCTCTCTCCTCTCTCTCTCTCTCTCTCTCTTAATCTGGAGTTTTTTGGGTTTTTTTTTTCCGGCGCTCTCTCTTTTTTGTCTGTCTCTGCCTCTCTCTGTCTCGGTCTGTCTGTCTTTCACTTTCTCGCTCTCTCAGTCTCTCTCTCTCTCTCTCTCTCTCTCTC
>JADBJO010002858.1:147500-152500 GCA_016801955.1 Conus betulinus
CACAGCCACACCCAGCAGTCCCGTTGGTACTGTTAGTCCGAAGGAAAAACAAGATGCAACGCCCTCCCGTACTCCCAGTACGTATCCCCCCCTATCTTTTTCACCGCTCTCCCCCCTAGATAGATAGATAGATATAGATAGATAGATAGATAGATAGATAGATAGATAGATAATATAGATAAGTAAGTAAGTAATTAAGTAAAACTTTTAGAACTTTCTCCCCTTTTGGTGGTGGAAATTTTGTTTGTAAAGAAAAAAAGAAAAAAATCTGCTTTCTCCGGCGGGGGAAATGGAACCGGGTCGCCCACGTGGCAGGCGGAGATACTAACCACTATACTATCTAGGAGCTTACAAAAACTGGGTTCACTTAAGTTTATAAACCGTTATTGCTTAAACTGTACATCACAAAATTATCATTTATAGCCGTTAGTAACGGCTATTCTGGTAAAAAAAAAAAAAAAATCAGATGTCATCCATGACCCTATAATGAACATATCTACAAATTTTCAGAAAGATCGGTCCAGCAGTTTTGTCTGGAGCGAGTGGAACACATTCTGACCACGGACAGACAGACATACAGACAGCATTTCTTCGTTCCCATTCTAAAGTACTCCCTGTTTGTAATAACTTGGCAGTACAAAAAAAAATCATCTCTGCTCGTTTTGAGACCACCCAAATGAGGAGACACTGCACTGCTGCCGAGTCACTTCGATGGTGGTCAGTGCTGCCTGTTTTGATCCAACGTACTAGGTACTGAAGGCTTGTTGTGGCCCGGTGAATTGCGCGAGTTCTGGGTCCATCAATCATCCACAAAGCATGGCAATGGCTGCCACTCGCTACTCTTTGATTCCAGTCCTTCCGACCGTCGCATCAGCCGATTAAACAAACAATAAAACCAAAAACCGTAGGAACTACAACAAAACATTATCAGCCAGTTCGTTCCAGTGTGTTGATGTGTGTTAATTCACCCATTCCCCCATCCCATCCCCCATCCAACCCTATCACGGTGCCTCACTGTATCCCCTGTTTTCCTTCCCAAACAGGGCATTTTCATTTCAACAGAATGTGTTTTTCCTTTTACTTGTTTTGCTGTCTGTCTGTCGACATCTATCTCTGTCCTTCTCTCTCTTCTTTGGTTCCCCTCTCATCTCCCTACCGCTCTCTCGGTCCATTCTCTCTCCTTCTCTCTCGTCTCTCCCGGCTCGTGGACCCTCCTCTCCTACTCCCCCGTCCTTCCCTGCTCCTCTCCTCCCGTTCTTCCTCTCCCTCTCCGCACCATCTCGCCTCTCAGTCCCTCTCAAATCTCTCTCCCCTCCCACCCTCCCTCCCGCTCCCCCCCCTCCCCTCCTCCCCTCCACCCCCCCCCTCCCTCTCCCTGTTCCTCCCCTCCCAGCTCTCCCCCCTCTCCTCGCTCCCTCTCGCTCATCCCTCTCTCGCCCGTCACTCCTCCCGTCCGGACCCCACTCCTCTCTTTTTAATCCCTTGTCACTGCACTGCCTGCCCCCTCCCTTCTCCCCCCCTCTTCCAAAGTTTGTCCATTGCTGTTTTTTTTTCTTTCCGGTTTTTTTTTTTTCTTAACGCTTTTTTTTTTTCTTTTATTTTTTATTTTTTTTTTTTCTTGTTTTTTTTTTTGTTTTTCGTTACCCTTTTTTTTTTTTTTTCCTCCGTCCTTTCACTCCTCCACAAAGTCATTTTTTTTCTCTTTCCGCCCCTTTCCCGCTACTCCCCTTTTATTTTTTTTCCCCCCAGCCTCCTTCTTTTCCCTTTCCGCCTCAGCTTTTTTTTTTTTTTTTTTTTCCCTCCCCTAGTCCTCCTCTCTCTCCCCTACCTGCTCAGCCTCGTCTCCTCTCCCTCCTCTCCCTTCATCCTCGCCTCTCCTCTCCCCGTCCCTCTCCGCTCCCAACCTCCTCCTCTCCTCTCTCTCGCCTCCCCGGCTCCCACTCGTCGCGTTTCCTCCCTCCTCTCTCATCCCTCTCACTCTCCCTCCTCCCTCTCCTCCCCTCTCTTCCTCTTCTCTCCTGGAATCACTCTCTCTCCTCCTCTCTCTCCTCTCTCCCCTTTCTCTCTTCTCCCTCCCTCTCCAACCTCTCTCTCTCGCTCTGTCCTTCCTCTCTTCCTGCTCTCTCCCCTCTCCTCCCTCGCATCTCTCCCTCTCTCTCTCCGCTCTCTCCTCTCTCTCGATCCCATTCTCTCCCCCTCCTCCCCAGTGCAACCCTCCCCTCCCAGCTCCTCCCACTCCCCCTCCCTTTGCCCCCATCTTCGCCTCTCTCTCTCTCTTCTCCCTCCTCCTCCTCTCTCTTTCTGATAGATTGGATCTCGCTTTTATCCTTGTCTTTGACTGTGTGTCTTTTCTCCCATCATTTGCAGGTTTGTAACTGCTTTTCTCTGTTTCCGCCTCCTGTATCTCGCCTCTCTCTCTCTCTCCTCTCTCGCTCTCCTCCCTCTCTCCCCATCTCTCTCTCTCGTCTCTCTCTCTCTCTCTCTCTCTGTGTGTGTGTGTTGTGTGTGTGTGTGTTTGTGTGTGTGGTCATTCTCTCCTCTCTCTCTCTCCTCTCTCTCTCGTCTCTCTCTCCTTCTATCTTTGTCTCTCTTTCCTCTCCATCCCCCCCTCCTCCTCTCCTCTCTCTCTCCCTCTCCCCCTTTCTCAATCCTATCTCTCCCTCTCTCTCTTCTCCCTCTCCCCCACCCTCTCTCTCTCTTTCTTTCTTTCTCTCCCCGCCCCCCCCCTCTCCTCTGCCTCTCTCGGCCTCCCTCCCTCTCTCTCTCTCTCTCTTCTTTCTTTCTCCTCTCTCCCTCTCTCTTTCTCTTCACTCACTCCCTACCCCGTACCCACCTCACCCGCTGTTCTTGACAGAAAGACACAGCAGTGGACGCCTGGACACCATATGGAAATAGCCACGGAAGGCATGAGGAAGGTGCCAGCTAATGATTGCCTGAACTGACCATTACCGGATAGGGAGACGCTTTGATCAGGATCGGTACGTCGATCCATCAATTCTCATCTCGTGTTCACCATAACATTGAAAAAAAGAATCTGTTGGATATTATTACATACATTCTGTAGTTAATTTCTTCATCGTTCGTTTTTTTTTTTTTTTGTTTGTTGTAATGTCAGTTTATTCTGCATGCTTTCTCACTGAAGGTGTTGAGTTTTTTCCCCCTGGTAAACATTGGATGTGGTTTGTACGCGCGCGTGCGCATGTATCACTTAGCAGTAGGTTTGTTGAGCAGTATATGTAGCAATCAGAACTCTGGACTGAACTATACATTGTAGCACTAAGAAGTAGCAATGTAGCAATATACCACACACCACACACACACACACGTGCTAGCGCAATACACTAACACATGCGCGTGCGCACCGCACGCACGACACACCACACACACACACACACACACACACGCGCGCGCGCGAACGCGCGCACTCATACACACACACACACACACACACACACACACACACCACACACACACACACTCTCTCTCACTCTCTCTCTCTCTCTCTCTCTCTCTCTCTCTCTCTCTCTCTCTCTCTCTCACTCACACCGAAGATAGTTTTCATTCGCATATAAACACGCTACACACGCACGCCATACACACACTCTCCTCTCGCTCTCACACACCACCGCACACACACACACACACACACACACACACACACACCACACACACACACATACATATACAATACAGGGTGTGAGTGTGTGTGTTTTGGTTGTGTGTGTGTGTGTGTTGTGTGTTGTGTGTGTGTGTGGTGTGTGTGTGTGAGAGAGAGGAGAGAGAGAAGATGGGGATAGAGTGAGAGATATGTAAGAGTTGGAGAGGAGTATGGTTGGTGGGGTGGTGAGGTAAGGCGTTTTTTTCTGCCTGTGAGTTGTTTCTCGTGGTGTGGATAATGCTGTTTTTCCCTGCTCGGTTACGATCAGAAGTTTGTTTTGAAGAAGCCCAAGTCGGGCGAAAATTCGCATGGAATTTAATGTTGGAACTCTGCAGTGGCCTGGGTCTTATGATTTCTTATAATATATATATATATATATAGATATATAGGATAGAACATATATGTCGTAGTAATAGATGAACAGCAATTCACAGTCCACTGCTTCCTTGAAACTGGCCTTGTGATCCAGAAAGGAGAGACAAAGTGGTGCGCAAAGACTTCACAATTAGTGAACTACGATCTCTCATGTCTCCACTCTGGGGGGGGGGTGGGGGGGGGGGGGGGGGGGGATGAGAGATGATAATTAGCGGATGGTCGGGGAGAGGGTGGTGGGGTGAGGAATGTGTGTGCCAGAGGACGTGAGCAGGAAGGGTGGGGGAGGGAGGGGGAGGAAAGTTGTTGCGGAAGGAAGTGGAGGGATGGGAGTTGGGAGGAAGGGGCAGGGAAAATGCGATACTGATGAAAAATCATGATCCCAAGTCACGCGCAATTTGCCTCACAAAAGACAGTGACTCTCCCCTCTTCCTTCTCCCTTCCTCCCTCACTCAACCCTCCCCCCCCCTCCCCCCCCCCCCCCCCAACGCCCCCCCATAGGCTCAGAAGGGCGTTGGTCGGGATTCCCACAGGCTCAAGGGTTCAGGGCAATGACATTGACATGAACAAACACACACCAGACACACAAGACTTAACACACACACACAAACCACACACACACACACACACGCACACACACACACACCCACACCACACACACACCCACACACACACATACACACACACACACACACACACACACACACACACATATGCGTGCACGCGTGTTTCACGCACGCACAAACATTCGCATATGCACATAGACATATGCGCGCGAACGCATTAACACACGCAACACACACACACACACACACACACACACACACACACACACACACACACACATGCCGCGCGCGCGCGCGCCCGCGCACGAACACACACCACATCCGCATCCGCGCGCGCGCGCCGCGCGCGGCACACACAACACACACACACACACACCACACACACACACACACACACACCACAC
>JADBJO010002858.1:160000-162500 GCA_016801955.1 Conus betulinus
AAAAAAAACAACAACTGAATTTTGAAAATGCCGACTACAACCAAAACAAATCGCGGGAGCACATTCTCATGTCGCTTTTAAATGAAGTAATTAAAAAACAATTAGAGTTATATGACATACATAAACCTCCGCAGTCTTTCCACAGATTCATACGTTCTTTAAAATGCAGCTGAAAACTCGATTAACCCAGTTTTGGGAATCGTAGTGGTGTGTGTCTGTCTGTGCCTGTTTGTGTACGTGTAAAAACTCCACACACCCTAGAGCCTCGAATCCCTGACTTGAAGGCTATAGGTTTTTCCAAACCTCAGATGCAGCATCATACATGGGGCCACCTTATCACTGGACAGTTCTGTCTTCTTTGAGAAGAGAGAGAGAGAGAGAGAGAGAGAGAGAGAGAGAGAGAGAGAGAGACGAGGGGGGGGGGGGGGGAGGGGAGGGGAAGGGGACGAGAGAATTGTTTACATTGCTGCTGTAAAGAGTGAACTGTCGACAAGTCGTGCCGACAAGAGATCCTCAGGCCGGCGGGCAGGACAGGACCACGGCATATTTACATGTTTTTTGAGGTGGTGCAGGGGGGAAGAATCGCAGCTGCGCCATGTAATTAATGAAGGTTGGGCGTTTCTTCACTTCCCTAAATCAGCCTGGCAAGGAGTGATCGAGAGGCTGGGTGCTGGGGGGCTGTTTACTTTTCTTGTTCTGTTGTCGGATACAGCGGTGGTGGTGGTGGTGGTGGTGGTGGGTGGTAGTGGTGGTGGTGGTTAGTGTTGATGTTGTTGTTGTGGTGGTGGTGGTGGTGGTGGTGAACGTATTGGTGGTAGAGGTGGCGGTGGTGTTGGTGCTGGTAGAAGTGGTAGGGGGGTGGTGACGTGACTCCATGTGTGTGTGTGTGTGTGTGTGCGCGTGCGTGCGTGCGTGCGTGCGTGCGCGCGCGCGCGTGTGTGTGTGTGTGTGTGTGTGTGTGTGTGTGTGTGTGTGTGTGTGTGTGTGTGTGTGTGTGTGTGTTCGTGCGTGTGCGTGTGTATGCGTCATTCAATGATGAGGTGAATGCCCGGCTCGCCAAAACTAGTGCCACTTTTAGCAGACTCCACAAAACGTATGGAACAGCAGAGACAACACCCTAGAGACCACGATCAAGGTGTATCGGGCCATAGTTCTCACCACATTGCTCTATGGCTGTGAAACATGGACGGTTTACCAGTGTCACGGCAGGAAACTGAACCATTTCCACACCACCTGCCTCAGAAGACTCATGGGCATTAAGTGGCAAGACAAGATTCCGGACACTAACGTGCTCACTTGTGCAGGCTAGTCTAGCATCTTCACCATCCTGATGTAGTCACAGCTTCGCTGGGCAGGTCAAGTAGTTCGCATGCCAGACCATCGGCTGCCAAAGAGACTACTGTTTGGCGAACCGCAACAAGGCAAACGCTCTCATGGAGGCCAGAAGAAACGTTTCAAAGACAGCCTCAAATCCTCCCTGAAGGCCTTCAACATCAGCCACACAACGTGGGAGCAGACTGCCCACGACAGAGATGGGTGGCGATCAGCTGTCCGCAAAGGTGCAGAGACCTGTGAAAGCAACAGAATTGCTGCCGCTGAGCAGCGCAGGATGATCAGGAAGACCAGTGTCAACAGATCTCCAGCTGCTGCCACCATCATGTGTCCATACTGTGATAGATCTTTCCGGGCACAGATCGGCCTGACCAGCCATCTACGCACTCGCCCCCGACCCGAGGACGACTAGTTGGTCTTCGTCATCTCGACGGACAACAACAACAACAACAACAACAGTAACAACAACAACAACAACAAATGTGTGTGTGTGTGTGTATGTGTGTGTGTGTGTGTGCGCGCGCGCGCGTGACTGTGCGTGTGTACGTATATGTGAGTGTTTTGAGAGAGAGAGAGAGAGAGAGAGAGAGAGAGAGAGAGAGAGAGAGAGAGAGAGAGAGAGAGAGAGAGAGGAGGAGAAGGAGGAGGAGCGGGGGTTTAAAGAAAAAAGAACACTAATGTTCGTTCAGAATTACACATTTCTCCAGCCTAATCTGGTCACTTTTCTTCCACACACAAAAAAAAAAAAAAAAAAAAATCAACACAGCAATACCCTTATTCATCGTGTTATTCTAGTTCACTTTAAGTCAATTCTAACGCTAAACCATTCGGCATTTCAGTCAAGTTTAATGATAAACACTAAGCTCACACCTTTATCTGACGTAAGTTATTGGCCGATTCAAATGTTAAACAACAACATGTGTCCAAATCAAGCTTATCCGGCATGAGAGCATACAGCTGCATATATCCCCTCCCCCCTCCCCCTGGACCCCTCTACACACACTCAATCACACTAACTACACAGGTGCAGGTAAACACACACACACACACACACACACACACACACACACACACACACACACACACACACACAACACACACACACACACACACACACACACACACACACACACACACACACACACACACACACACACACACACACACA
>JADBJO010002858.1:170000-175000 GCA_016801955.1 Conus betulinus
CATACCGTCCCTCTCACGCCCCTCTTCCAGCATCCACCCTCCATGCCCACTTTGCCTCTCCCCTTTACCCCTTTCCGTTCCTCAAGCCCCAACTCCTCTTCCCTTTTTTTCCTGATTAGTATGTGAGCAGCCCCCGTCAGACGAGACAAGGACTGGGTAGGGAGGGTACGACTGGTGGTGGTGCTGGTGATGGTGTTGGTGGTGTTGATGTTGGTGGTGGTGGTGGTGTGGTGGTGTGTGTGTAGGGGTGTGTGGGGGGGTTGGGTGGCGTTGTGTGTTGTGTGTGTGTGTGTGTGGTGTGTGTGTGTGTGTGTGTGTGTGTGTGCGTGTGTGTGTGCTGTGTGTGTGTGCGCACGTGCGTGCGCGCTTGTGTGTGGTGTGTGTGTGTGTGTGTGTGTGTGTGTGTGTGTGTGTGCGTGGTGTGTGTGTGTGTGTGTGTGTGTGTGTGTGTGTGTGTGTGGTGTGTGTGTGTGTGTGTGTGTGTGTGTGTGTGTGTGTGTGTGCGTGTGTGTGTGTGTGTCGGGGGTTAGGTTGGGACGCAACTAAAGAATAATCAGATGGTTATGACGAAAGAACGCTTCCATTTGAAAACAGCAACATTAAAACAACAACGAATATAATAGTAATCATTATAATGATGATGATGATAATGATGATGATGATGATCATCATCATCATTATAATGATAACAATTATAAGATGAAGAATCAGAAGAGGAGGAGGAGGAGGAGGAAGAAGAAGAGAAGAAGAAGAAGAAGAAGAAGAAGAGAAGAAGAAGAAGAAGAAGAAGAAGAAGAAGAAGAAGAAGAAGAAGAAGAAAGAAAAAACAAGAAGAAGAAAAACAAGAACAAGAAAAACAAGAACAAGAAGAACAAGAGAACAGCTGGACGAAGAAAAAAGAAAGAAAGAAAAGATCAATAATATGATTAAAAATATTGACGTTTTAGCGGCCTCTGATCCGAATGATACGATTCCTCGTACAGATACACAAACTAGCTCAGCATCTGACGGTTTTATTACCTGCAAAACACACGGTACTAAAATCACCTCATCCGAAAGCTAAGCTTAGTGAATGCGACTATTTATGGGTAGGAAAAAAAAACTAGCCTGTCGTATGGGTATTAGTCTTCATCAGAAAAAAAAGCGAAAGTTCATCCTTGCGCCTCAAAACATTTGAAGTTGTTGCTTTTCTTAATTGAAATTAAACTTAATCATTCAAAGATCTGTGGTAACTAATACTACACGTTAATTAATACAAAAGTCTGGTATAGGCGTTTATCTGTCACAGAATGACTCCAAGCCACCACCATTTTACCGAAACTTTGTTTACATTATTTTCATCTTTGCAAAGCATTGGTCCTCATTGATCCCAAAGGCTGATTGTTCTGGATTTATTTTGGGGTTTTATTGCATTTGACGATTGGTTATCCATAAACAAAAATATCAATGGGTGAAAAACTATCCCCAGCAGACCATAACGTGTCGGAGCACATCAATTATCATTCCGGTTGGGGGGGGGGGGGGGGGTCTTTCTTGGTGCCAATTGGTTAATCTCTTAAAGTTTCTGTAAACCCTTTTCATTTAAGCTATGTTCAGACAAAGCCCGCTACCTCCCCCCCCCCCCCCAACACACACACACACACACACACACACACACACACACACACACACACACACACACACACATATTTTTCAACGAATTTTCTTTTACTGTCAGGCGGAAGCGAACAAAGTGAAGAATATGGACCAGTCGTCTCATTGGTTCATGAACTGCCACTGATGACAAGAGGGGGGAAGGATGGAAGAGGGGCTGAGGAGTGAAAAGACACATCCTAACAAAAAAAAAAAGTGTTGTGGAAACAGAAGTCATCATGGATCATAGAGTTTTGAAGTGACTCCCTCGCGAAGCAAGCGTTCTTTAAGCTTGCTTGATTATTTACTATTTCAATCTCCCAACTTGATTTGAAAATTTCCGATGACCCGAGGCTGAAGCTTACTTTCCTCCCACTGGCGTAAACATCACTTGGCAAAGGTCAGGACATCAAGCAGAAGCGCCTTACAGCCACAAGTGCTTCAGTCTGAAATGGGAAGACTTGGGAAGAGTTGGAAATCTGTTTTCCAAGCGAACCTTCGTTATTTTCTCTTCCCAGTCTTGTCGTTCTGGTTGTGTCAGAGCTGTGTTGTCTAAACCCATCCTTCCCACTTCTTTCCAGTGCTTGTCCCTTCCTGCCCTGGCATCGTTGCTGGTGGTGGACGTCAAATGCGGAATGTACCCTCAGTGGAGTGGCGTCCACTTCACGGATGTCTTGCTCAGAGAGTTGTTCAAATTTCCACGCGCTCCCCCCTTTTTTCCTTCCTTGTTAAAGTGTGTGTCCATAGCGTCCGTTGCTAGGGCAAAAAAAAAACCCACAAAACAAAACCCGTGCTTCAAATAACGTTTTGTTTGTCTTGCTGTATCTTCTCTTTTCATTGGAGCAGTGGAAACGCTTTCTTATAGGCATCGTCCAATTTTTCCGCTACAGTCTTGAAGATAAAGCCTAATTCATTTTGTGCGGCATCGGAAATCTCCAGTCCTGGTTTCGGGTCTTGGACGAGGAATAGAAGTGGAGAATTTAAAGAACACGCCTCCACTATATATGGATCCTCTTCTCTCTTCCCTTCCCCCTCTCCCTCCCATCCACTCTTCTCTCTCTCTCTCTCTCTCTCTCTCTCTCTCTCTCTCTCTCTCTCTCTCTCTCTCCGTCTCCTTCCACTCCCCCCCCCCCCTCTCAGTCGCTCCAATGTTTTTCATTTACTTTGTCTCGCCCTCTTAATCCCCCTCTTTCTAACATCCCTCTGATATCTAACACTCCGCCCTCTCCTAAGGTGCCCTATCCTTCTAGTCCACTCCCTTCACCCCTTTCTCTTTCCGTTACATTCGCTTTTTTTTTTTTTATTCCTTCTCCCGTAAGACCTTTACCTTGCCTTTCTCTTCCACTCTTCTTCCCTTTTCCATCTCTCTCTCTCTCTCTCTCTCTCTCTCTCTCTCTCTCTCTCTCTCTCTCTCTCTCTCTCTCTCTCTCTACCACCTTAATCTTCTTTTCCTCTTTCCTTCAAAACACCTCATCCATTTTCATTTAAGAAGATTAAAGATAATAACTTTGTTATTGTCGTGCGGGGAAGATTGAATCCTTTCGAATGACAAAATGTAAAACTACATACAGTCATGAGAAACAGGAAGACTAGGACCGCACAGAGTTTCATCCAGTTAATAGGACCGCACAGAGTTTCATCCAGTTAATGGAATGTGTCTCTGAGTGTTGGTAAGATTTCCTAACCAACACTGCAATTTTCGTATTTCTTAGACATGGTTTAACGCCAGAATGTGTCATAAAAGTACGTGTAAACTACAGACCTGTTATGCAGTTTCAGACCAGATTGGAAATCTGTAGCATCATCCTCATCATCTTCATTCTTGTCGATTAGCATAATAAAAATCAAATTCTGAGGCCCTTCTTCTTGTCATGCTCGCATGATGATCTGCTTCAACCCCCATGCTACATCTATGCCCTTGTGAGGTTCTGTCAGGATCATTGGTATCGGAAAACTCACGGGGATTGTCGTTGGACGGACATGGTGGTGTCATCCGGAGAGACAACCCACTGACGCTGGATCAGCGACTCCAATCAATCATTGTCAGTAGGGGGCTCAGAAGGTGGAGTTCCGCGTGTGCAGGTTCCAAACAAACACATCTGAGCTCCACCGTGGTGATCGGCAGCAGATGTAGAGTCTTCTCTACCGGGTTGCCTCATGAATACTTGACAGGGACTGCTCCCTGTGGATTGCTGATGCCGGGGCTGTGGCTGTGAACCAGCCGGAGCGAGCAACGTGGATGAAACGCCACTATAAAATCTGATTTTAAGCAGTGTGCACACTCCTGCCTTCCACCGCAACAGTCACATTTTCAATCGACCGCTCCATGTGTGAAGGTAGGCTTGTATGCCTCCGAGTCGTCAGAGTGGGAAATCTGATCCATTATTTGTTTTCAGTTCGTCTTTTTTTTCGTCTTCTCAAAAATGAGTTGTCAGTTTTAGATACGTTTGTCTGCTGTCTTGAAATGCGCATCGGCGCAGAATCTTTATGTCATGTTTTTTTATTCTATCTATAGTTTCTTTGTGTAGATGTTTGATAACTGAAGTCTGACCCGAAGTATTGGCACTATTTACCAGAAGTCTTGTCTTCGAGTTCTTGTGTAATCCGCAGACTTGTCAGTTTTGAAGTGACTTCTGGGGGACGAGACGTGACTGGATGAACAAGGCATTCCCGAATACCCCACTCAGTGTTGAAGTTCCCCTGCCCTCTGCAAGTCCTGAGACCCGTTTTACTTCGCATGCTTCCTTTGATGTACATTGTACGTGCATGCAAGTCAGAAGACTTCAGTGTTTTGTGTCGATTAAACACTAGCCCACGGGTCACCAATCAAGCTGAAGAAAGGGCAGAACTGGAACAAGTTTCTTCTAGGGATACAGGCGAGGAAGATATATTCCCATCCAACTATTGCAATACTTTGTATGTAATGAATCCACACAGAATGACACAAGATCAACCAGCAACTGTATTATCCTTTCTCTTCTATTTCCTCACGGCAAAGCTGAAGAAGACTCGTCACTAGCTGATTGGAAAACAGACAACCCTGTGCTCTGTACAGGAATGCAACGTTTGCTGTTAATTTTACCATGGTACAAAGAGAAGACTTGGGGGGGGGGGGGGGGGGGGGGGGGGGGGGGGAAGGTGAAGGTGAAGAGAATGAATGGAGAGAAGATGAAGTGGTGGGAATAGATGAGGGTGTTGGTGGGGAGGGCGGAAAGGGGCGAGGGATTATCACCTGTCTGCCAAGATACCCACCCTCTTGTCTATGTAGGTGGGGGGGATTAAGATGTCATCGCTCTATCAATATCTCCTCTCTCTCACGGGCCACTTTATGGGCCGGGAGCCGACCATGAACATCACGGTTACTTTGA
>JADBJO010002858.1:180000-195000 GCA_016801955.1 Conus betulinus
CTGAGCACAGGGCTCGATACTGATAGCTTGCTCAAATCATATTCTAACTTTTCAATGCACCTTCAGTTCATCCCACTTAAGGCAAGAGGATCTTGCAGAAGAAAAATCTCGAGTAAAATACTGGCAACTTCTTCCCTCGGCTGTTTCTGGTTGAAAAGACACTGTATTTGAGCCGCAGCGGTGAAAGATAATGGATGGTATTAGGAGCTCTTTAATCTTTTCCCTCAGCGTGCTTGCAAGACATGATGGATCGCCAGTTCAAAGTATTTCTATGGCAATTTTCTCTCCATCCAAGTCAAATGCTTTTACACAGACTCAATAAAAAGAAAAAAAAAAAAACACGCCGCCGTAAATCAAAACTGGTGCAAAATTCAAATTTCATATTGGTGTTAAATGATTATGATCTCCCTTGGAATCAAATTTAATGGTTTTCTCTCACGCTCATAACAAATACTGAGGTTTGTTTCTAACAGCAAAGGGTAAGGAACTAAATTGAACTCAGTTTAATGACAGCAGCGCATATGCGATGGCGTTGTTCCTGTCAACGAACAATAATAATAAACTAATTGAACGAAGTCGAACATATGATGTTCATGTAAAAACAAAATCCTCTTTACTATCATTACCGCGTTTGGTATTCTCGCAGAGGACATCGGACTGGACAGTGGTAAATCTCCAAAGGAGATCGTGCTACACAGCTTTGCAGGACGTCCGTTATAATCTGGTAAAGTTCCAGACAAGTGCAGCCTTCAGGGATTGCACTCTAGCCCGACTTCGAGGAGGAAATGCTTCCATCTGGTGGATCCTCCCCTTCATGCCATTCACAGAGCGGCACAGTTACACCACATGCACGGTGCTGTCTTCTGCCTGCCGTTTTCCCCCCCCCTCTCTCTGGGGCTCCGGAGGGATCGGCCGTGTCAGTTACAATCAGCAGACTTAACGGGGATCAACATCAAAGCCCAAACGCTGGAAGTTCTCTTGAGGAGATCCAGGAGGGATAAAAGAGAGAGAGAGAGAGAGAGAGAGAGAGAGAGAGAGAGAGAGAGAGAGAGAGAGAGAGAGAGAGAGAGAAAAGAAAGAAAGCACGCTGAAAGGAGGCGGGAGGGGGATAAAGAACGGGGGAGTGACGAAGCACAGTCGCCTGTTCACTCGCTGGAAGAGCAAGTCTCACCAGGGAATAGCACAAGGGGTATCTTTCAGCCACACCACACAGTAGTGGCCAGCCTAAGAAAAGTACAGTCAGACTCAATCATGAAGTCAGTTCACCTCAAAACGAGTGAAAATCACATGGAGTCCTGGACAAAGAAACTTAAAATGCATCGTTCTAACTTAGCACACCTCACAGAGCATCATCCCGGGTTTAGCAGTGTTGATTAACATTGAAGGAAATGCGAGGAACACTTGTGAATTTAGATTAAGTTCGTAAAATCAGTTTCACAAACATCTAGCTATTCAAAATGCTTATCGCCAGCTTTATTCCGTTCAGGTACACAATTTTTTTTCTCAAAGCACTTACATTTGGTGTCTTCGATCTGAATGTCTATATTCATTTTAGAATGAAACATGTTTTGTTTCTTCTCGTTCATAAACGAGGACTCATCATGGTTAACAACACTGTTTAATGAGGAAAAAGTTGAACTTATTCCGTATTGTCCTACAAAGTGTGCAAATATGAGCCACATCGTTTTTGTCTAGCAGGATTCAGGCTGAATGATCATCATGGAACCACAAACTATTTGGCGTGGAAATCAATCCTAAATCGTAAACGAAAAACACATTTTTGAACGGTATTCCACCTTGTTTTCCCCGTCACTTTCCGAATCTTATCAGAGACAGGAGCGAGAGTTTTGGGTTATTGGGTGCGGGAAGGAGAATGGAGATTTTAATGCGCTCTTCTTTTGGCAAAAAGCACGCAGAAAACGCCTCTTTAATAGAAACAATGCTGTTGCTAAGCTTAACAGCTTGTGTTTTGGAACAAAACGTCTCCTGTAAATCCTCTTGTTTTCTCCTTCTTCTCCTTCTTTCTTTGTTTCTTTCTTTCTTTTTTTTTTTCGATTTTCTGCACGACAAAGATCCCCGGCCCCCCTGTTGAGCGCTTTACGCTTCGCAGCTGACGCTCCGCACCTTGCATCGCGGCGCCCCGTGAAGAGAGCCCCTAAAAGCGTTCACCGTCGCTGGCAAAATACAAAACCCAACTTCCGGCGCGAGCTTTCTCGTGCTCTGCCTATACTAGCTTTGACAGCCACTGTGCGGGGAGCGGCGCGCTCTGGTGTGCTCAGCTGTGTCTGTGTGGTCCTTCAGCCTGACTCCTGCTGGGCAAACAACGAGCTACAACGCTTCTGGGGGCAGGCAAATAACATGGAGCTGGTGATGTACCACTAGCTTCTGTAGGGAAAGTCAACGGCCATTACACATGTGGTTTTTGTTCGTAAAGACAACACGGAGTAATTTGCCTTGGATCTTTTCTTTTCTGAAATGTCTTTATAGAGTTTATGGAGTAATTAAACATAGTCGCACGATTTCTGTGGTTAGTTTCTGTTACGTATGTTATAGAATAAATCATGCGTTATATCAGCTTGATAGTTATCGCATTAGTATTTGTTTGTTACAGGTAATGAATGAGATGGATAACACATGTGATGCTGAGACAACCCCTTGTTCTGCCAAATTTCGATAAAGTCATTGTTTTAACCCTCCGTCAAGACATGTCACCTATACTTCAGCTGGGCTTTTTTAAAAAAAAAAAACATTCCAAAGTGGCAAAGCAGCCACAGTGGTCATAATTACAATGACAATATCAATAATAAAAAAAAGAGCGTCAATAAACAAGGTCTGAGAAAGAGCAAAAATAGACAAAGCCTAAAAAGCACACAGTAGGAAAAGGTCTTCAATTTTACACGTTCAATTTTTGTGACAATAGCTCCGTTTCTAAGGAAAAAAAATATCACAAACAACCTTCAGCCTTTTTTTCTCAGGGGAGAAGTGTACTGCAAGATTTTGATTTCCATCTGATGTGTAGACAAAGTCTGACTGGCAACGTCGTCATTGGCTCATGATTTCAAATTCCAAAACCTATTTTGTCAGTCAAGACAAGGTTCGACTCATGGGTCAAACCGACGTAACAGCTTCAAAAGCTATTTTCTGGCCAAAGTATGTCACGCTGGAAATGCAGGAAACACGATGTTGCAGTCGTTTTCGACAAGAAACGCTTTTTTGGGGTTTTTTTTGCAAGTCACGTGCAACATAGAGCAGGACAATGAGCACGTCACAAGTCAACCGCCGCCTGTGGCAAAACGGAATGTTCGAGCAAACGTAATGTTTGCTGAACGAAAATCAGGTAACGTATGGTTGGAAAGAAGTAAGTGTACTACTACTGACTGAACGACACATGTTGTGTAACAATAGCATCTCATAGAAAAAAAAGTGGTGCTATCTGGGTGGATTTTTTCACATAACCTTTTGAACCATTTTAATTTTCAAACAGGGACATCATTTTCATGCACCATTCCAATACATACTTTATATATAGTTCAAAGATAATGCCACTTGTCAACATCGCAACATGCATACAAAAAAAAGTATGAATGAAAGGACTTTATTTCTATAGGTAACTGTCTTTGGTAACTTTTTTGGGGGGGAGGGGGGGGGGGGTGTCTTTACAACCGCAGCTCTGAATGCCAGCCAAACTAAACGGGTATAAGCATACGTTGTTTGGGGTGCAAAGACAGACGTGGTGGTTTAGAGTTCCCCTCAGGTGGGGGTATAAAACAGGAGGATGGCGCTTTGAAGAGCTCTAAAGTTCTCCCGTGTGCCCCCGTCTTTTCTCGTAGTGTAGTCTTGTTTTCATGAAAGCACTGTTCTGTTGCTTGTTTTTTCTCTTCTTTTTTTTTTTTTTTTCTTCTTCTTGTTCCCCGCCTGCGTAAGATATTTATAATTCGACAAGATTGTAGTCTACTGTGCTCCTGTTTTTACCCTTCGCAAAGGACGTTATGCCTCCACCCGCGTATGTTGGCTGTTTGTTTTTTTAGTCTGTCTGTCACCAACATCAGTTACACCCCCCCCCCCCCCCCCCCCCCCCCCCCGCCCCCCTCCTGAACCGATTTTAAGAACCGGGTTGAAAGATGAAATTTTGGTCCAAGACGAACCTGTTCAATATTAGAGCTGATCAAATCACAAGACAGATCTAGGAACTGTTCTTCATTTTGTTTATCATTGCAAAAGACGGCACTTTCTCACATTGTCATACATTTATCAGCAATGATACATGGGCATAATTCTGGAAAAAAAAAGATTTTATTAGATCACTGATATCTACAAAAGTATAAGAGTTGGTATTGATCCGGATTACAACCCGTAGCAAAAAGCAAAGCATAAAATGGTGTGGGAGGGGGGGGGGGGGGGGGGGGGAGGGGGCAGAATGTATTCAAATTGAATTCAAACCCAGCATATACTATGAAAACGTGGCCGAGGCAATCGGATTCAGTCAAGTACACAACTGTTTTGCGCATTACTGATAGCATTGTAGATATATCAAGAGATACACAACGAATTACAGTAGGGTTTGACTGAAGTTATGAGGATTGTTCGACTTTAGTGGTGGCCTACCCTCTCCGGCTGCCTTTCTGATTTAGTTACTTTCACAGTTCAGTCACTTTTCAACCTCATCCTTCTGCAGAAAGTGACGAACGCTGTGTAAAGAATCTTTAACATTGTGATTTTTTTATCATCAACACTTCTATTGTTCTCTGTCTTTCGTTTTCGCTGTGTGTATAGAGAGTCTTTAACATTGTGATTTCTTATCATCAACACTTCTATTTGTTCTCAGTCTTTCGTTTTCGCTGTGTGTATAAAGAGTCTCTAACATTGTGATTTGTTATCATCAACACTTCTATTGTTCTCTGTCTTTCGTTTTCGCTGTGTGTATAAAGAGTCTCTAACATTGTGATTTGTTATCATCAGCACTTCTATTGTTCTGTCTTTCGTTTTCGCTGTGTGTATAAAGAGTCTTTAACATTGTGATTTGTTATCATCAACACTTCTATTGTCCTCTGTCTTTCGTTTTCCTTTATTTCGCCACGTCAGATCAGCACCTCCTTTCTGATGAGACAACCGCCGCTGATCTATCTTTGTTGATTTTCGAGTCATGTCAAAGTACTACACTTTCGTCTGACCACGGAGAACTACGTCAAAAAAAAGACAACGAGCCGGACTACTACTGTTCCAAGATGGTTTTGCAACACGCGAGGCGAAAAAAAATCGATCGGGCGCACTTATGAAACAAATAAATTTGAAGGAGAGCTGGGCCAGCGTAAGTGAAATAAGTTTTCTAAAGACTGAATGCGTAGATGAACGTTCTGAGCCAAATTTAGAATGTCGCGGCTTCTACTATTTTTGGTGCAAGCGTACAAAAACGAAATCACTGAACTAACTTCAGAAGATCTACTCTTTTACTTTCCGCCCTTCAAGACAAACTGTATCTTGTTTGTATTGAAGATCAAACGGATTTAAAACGGAATGAAGCTGAATTAGAAATACATTAACTTTTGTCTTTGTATTGAATCACATGTTTTCTTTGTTCGCAAATAGCTATGTGTCCGTCGGGATCGTTTCGTCCAGTTTTGTAATCTTTCTTGCGATTGAAACACAGAACCCGCGGCATGCACCTGTTGTGGACTTTAGGCTTTAGCTAAAACGTGTCTTGAGCAGTGAACATTTGTGTACAAAAAGTCTCCTCTCCTTCCATCCTAAACACAATACTGCTATAAGTCTGTTCTTCCTCCCTTTGTGTGACGGTGGACGATTGACAGGTGTTCTAGACGACAACACGGCCGTGTGGGAAGAGAGCAGACAGCCAGATCCATGGTTCAAGATCTGTATGGGGTCGGATGTTCTCCACCCTACCCCTCCTCTCTTACCATAACCAGTGCTAGCCTTTCAGATGAAAAGTGTGACCCATCTCTCTTAACTGAAGCAGACTATGTTCAATGAAAGTAGAAAACAACTCATGATGATAACTAAATTCTCTCCGGTATAATTTTGGAGAAAATTCTACTTCGATGTGTGAGGAAAGAACTAAAAACGGTAAAATCAGCAAAAATAAACAGTGGCAATGTATACGTTTGTTGCAGGGGTCGCGGCCATCTAGCTGCCATGGAAAAGGATGTGCCAATAGATCACGCCTGTCTTCGTCCTAAATAGCCACCAGAAGTCGGTTTCATAGGGTGCGTCCCATCTAAAAGATAAACTAATGAACGGCATGGATTTCGTCTGCCTCCATCTGTTCTAGTGCTGTTTATTCTGGGTAAAAGAAAGGTTACTAGGTTGTTCCCCATACATCGGTTTCTGTTTTCGTTGAAAAAAAAAATTGCACACGTGTGTGTTTGTTTGTGCGTGGGCATGTGAGTGTGAACGTATTTGTTTTTCAATCTGCGCATATGTCTTTCTGTCTGTCCGTCACCCCACGCCTGTCGAACTGCTTGATTCGGTCCGTGTCGCGGGGGCAGCAGACTGGAGTTCTTGGTCGTTCAGGACCAAAATGATTCCAGAGTTCGGCTACCGTCTGGTGCCAAGCCACTGAGAATGGCAAAGGCCGTGGAGAGTCTTAATCATTCCACAGCGGCGGTACACTCCCTGCCAGTGCTCCCTGTTCCTGTACCATCCATCCTGCATTCCAGACGACCTAAAGGGGCGGAGAGGTGTGTCTGCTCAGGGGAGGACAATGTTGTGGTTGTGGTGCCGGCAGATGTGCAGAGTCATCCTAGGCATGCTTTGATGACCTGGTTGGCTCTTCTTCACCTGCTTTCGTCTTTTCTCAGTTCACCTGGTTTCTGTTTTGTGTGTTGTTCAAGGGATGTTGTAGGTCTCCGTTCTCCTTGCTTGCTTCAGTTTCATGAACGTTGCAGTGTGTTTTACGTGCTGTGTACGCGAGTCTCTCTCTCTCTCTCTCTCTCTCTCTCTCTCTCTCTCTCTCTCTCTCTCTCTCTCTCTCTCTCCACCAGACAGACGAAAAGACAAAACATTAAAACCAGCCTGCCAAGCCTTAAAATTTATGACAAAGCATTGGAAGAAGTCGAATCGCACAAATTGTTAGGTCTTCCACTTGATAATAACATATCTTGGTCCAGCCACATATCTTTACTTTGTAAAAAAAACTATCCACGAAAGTGTTTCAGCTAAATAGAATAAAGCATTTTCTTGATGAGCATACTCGAAAGATATTCTTCCATGCATTCATTCAACCGGACATAGACTATGCTTCGACTTGCTGGGATTTGGCAAGTAAAAACTCCTTAAGACCTCTTAAGAGCTTATACAGACGTTCTCTCAAACTTATTCTGCTCAAATCATCGTCCCTCCAACCCAGTGATTACAAATACTTAGGTATTCTTCCCTTTGAGTCTAAATGCCGTTTTAATAAAGCTAATTTTATGTATAAAATTATGAATAATTTAACGCCGTCTTATCTCCATAGTAAATTCATTGTAAAACGATATCGTAGTAAACGTACTATTTTCACCCCACGACCTAGGACCAATCTCTTCATGACCTCCCTTACTTACTCGGGTGCCAGACTTTGGAATGCATTGTCCGATCATCTTAAGAACAGCTGTAGTTTGACATCTTTCAAAAAGGCTTACACAAGACGTTATGGAAACATCTTTAAAATGCTGGCTTGGTTACTTTCGATTTCTTAGTACCTTTTCCCCAGTCCAAGTCAAATGGCCATTTTCCCCTCAGTAAAGCATGGATGTAAGTTTTTTTTTTTTTTTTTTTTTTTTTTTTTTGCGAAACACCATTATGTGTACCTGTATTCTATTTGCACTTTGCTTATCTCATTACCCTGGTAAAATAAAATTCGTTCGTTCGTTCGTTCGTTTCGTTCTCTCTCTCTCTCTCTCTTCTCTCTTTCCCTCCTCGATCTCTCCCCCTCGCTCCTCTCCCTCCCTCTACCCTCTCTCTTCCTACCACCATCCCTCCAGCTCAGCTCTTTCTCCCCCTCCCTCCCTTCCCTCCTCTCTTCCCCCCTTCCACCACCACTCCCCCCTCTCTCAGAGTTGGGCTCTTTCCTTTGACAGGCAGCGTGAAGTCGTCTTGAACAGGGAACTTTAACATTTTCATCCATTCCAAAATCAGAGAAGTTAAAAATAAGTTATCCTCTCTTCTCTAGCGACGTGAGCGCCACAAACAACTCTAAGAGAGAGAGAGAGAGAGAGAGAGAGAGAGGGGGGGGGGGGAACTAAAAGTGGGAGCAGTAAGCATGAAGAGCGACCTCCTCCCGGAAATAGGTTTGTGGGAAATCAAAGATGGCGGGCCGGGCGCCATTGTCTGGTCGATTAGCGCCCCGTGTCGATCATGATCTAGTCTGTCCCCCCACTCCAGCAAAACCATCGATCACCACGATGTCCGCCGGTCGGTACAAGCAGTGCAGCAGTGTGTGCACACACTCTCACCATCCACCCCAGCCCTCCCACGGTGAACCTCGATGAAACTTTGATGTTGTTGGTTTCCGATCTCGTCTGCACTCACGCGAACACACACACACACACACACACACACACACACACACACACACACACGAGCGACTGCATGAAATTGCGTAAGAGCTTTTTTTTTTTTCCTTTTATTTAATTTCATTTTATTTTTTACTAGTCACACACGCACCCGTCATCAGGTCGCCTCATACCGGCGCAACTCATAGGGGCCAGTGTCAGCAAACAGCTCGCATTTGATCCCGGAAGAGCCTCGCTCTGGTGCCTGCCTTTCTCATTTCCTGCCTGTGGCAGATACACTGAAGAAATCAGCCGTGGTTCTCCTTATTTTTAGGGGTGGTGGGGGTGGGGGTGAGTCGCCCTGTGTGGCTGCGAGTTGTGTGTGTGTGTGTGTGTGTGTGTGTGTGTGTGTGTGTGTGTTGTGTTGTGTTGGACGAGAGGGAACCTAACACTTGCTGTGGAAAAAAGAATGAAACTCTCTCTGAGAAACAATTACTTGGAAGACATGGCACTGCCCTGTTGGACCACTGTTTACCATCAGCTGGATAAAGCCAGGAGTTAGAGGGAGGGGTGTGGGAGGGAGAGAAAAACTGGGGAAGAAGTGGGTACAGGGGGGTTGGGGTGGGTGGGAAGACAGGGGACAGGGTGATGAGACAACGTGTTAGGGAACCACAAGTCATGGTGATGCCACGCCAACTTCAAAGGGAACGGCGGTGTCTCATCTGTACGTTTTACGCGGGCGAAAGTTGGACAGACGTGTTTGTAGGCTGTCTAGTTTGCGCATTACTTAAATGCACTTCGAGCTTCTCGAAACAATTTTTTTTCTTTTTTTTTGTCTAAAACTCTGTCTCTGTCTGTCTCCTTCCTCCTTTCTCTTTTTTTTTTTCCTCTGATCTTTTTCTGGATCTTAACACTTTTCCTTTTATTTACTGACACTTTGAAAAAGGGGGGGGGGGTGGAGAGAGAGACAGACAGACAGACAGACAGACAGACAGACACAGACAACCAGACAGACTGAGAAAGAGATGGATAGACAATGATCGACTGCGACGGGGGAGAGAGAGAGAGAGAGAGAGAGAGAGAGAGAGAGAGAGAGAGAGAGAGAGAGAACTGAAGCTAGTTCATACAAACCTAATGTAATCAAATAGGTCACAAACTTGATGATTACAAATAATGCTATGAATCCAACCTATACCAACTAACTGAAAAGAGAAGTTTTTTTTTTTTTCTTTTTGAGGGGGTTTTTGAGGGGGGATGTTATCGTTGTGTAAGTTAGCAATGTGAACAGTAAAGTCAGCGAGTTTTCTTCCGTAAGGTGGGAGCAAAGTGTACTACTTCATTATCCATTAAATAAATCCTCTCGCTTTCCTCAACATTTGATTTCAAGTTCTGTGGCGCTTTTCGTCAAACATATCTCTCCATCTGTTGGCCTGAAACATCTCCGAAATCGCCATAAGTTAATGGTCAATGGGAAAACATCGAACTTCACCCAAGTGTCGTTCAGAATCACCATAAAACTCATCGGACAGTTCCCCCTTCTTCTTTGACTAAAGATTTCCTTCCAGCAGTCGTGCAGAGACACGGCTTCCGGGGCGATCCGGAAGAATGTCACTCCGGCCTCGCTTTAAGACCGAGGCTCCTGTCAGATAGGCAAGGGCAGGAAACTTGACGACACGTGCCCTTCCATTGCTTGTCAGGTATGGCGGCGACTGCTCAATAGAAGCCAGCGGGCGCTTGCCGTCTGAACACAATGCCATCCAGATGTGAAGAGAGGGGGGTGGTAGGGGGGGGGGGGGGGGGGGTAGGGGGGGGGGGCGGTTGGAACGAGGAGGAAGGTGGGAAGGGGATAGAGGATATCTCGGCACCATATTTTTTCTTGGAAAGAAAGCGGCACTGCTTGTTCATTTATCTACTTTAGAGGAAAGACAGCACTGTGTTTATTTATTCATTCATTTGTCTGTCTGTTTATATAACCCCAGAGCTAATGTAGCTGAAAAAAAAATGCTTTCGCCGTGTATTAATAAAGGCTGAAGACAGTTAATACGAACTGGGTGATCTCCATGAGGATTTTTTCCCCAAAAAAGCATAGCCTAATATCTTTTCCTTTCCTTCTTTCTTTTTTTTTTTTTTTTTTTTTTTTTAAAAACAAAATATTTTAAAGCCGTTTAAAGACGCATTTTAACTCTCGCATTCTCATATACACTTTTTTTTTTTTTTTTTTTTTTGGGGGGGGGGGGGGGGGTATCATTTCTACTGGTTCGGTAAGGTTGAAGAAGATACTGTTTCGTGTGAGAATCTTATCCGAGTCGTAGTATATGTACGGCACTCACTGTGAGCGAACTACAAACGAAGGAACAGGAAGCGAAGGAAAAGAAAAGGAAATTGAAAATAAAATCAAAATCTCACCGTAACAAAAGAATTTACATGACGACAAAAAGCCTGAATATATACAAAGACATTTGAGAGAAAAAGAGGGAAGGGCTAGGAGTGGTGGTCCGGGTGGAAGGAAGGAGAAAGAGGAGAGGGGTGGCAGGGGTGGTGGATTTGCACTTTGGCCGTCTGCTACTCCAGGACACGCTTCCAGCTGAAACTCCGCAGCAGAGAGAAAAACGCCGACAAGAACAACAATAACAACAAAAAAGGAATATTAAAACAGTACCTTTTTGTTCTTTCTTTGTGTGCTTTCTTTCTTTCTTTTTTTCTTTCTGTCATTCTCCCTTCCTTCTTTTTCTTTTCTTTTTTTTCCCTTCACTTTCTTTTTTTCCTTCTCTTTTCTTTTCCTTTTCTTTCTTTCTTCGATTTTTTTTTTTTTTTTCTTTTCTTTCTTTCTTTGTTTTTCTTTCGTTCGTTCCTTCTTTTTTTCTCCTTTTTGTTCTTTCTTTTCTTCATTTTTTTTTACCCTTTCCTTTGTTCTTTTTCTTACTTTTTCTTTCTTCCTTCCTTTCTTTCTGTCTCTTTGTCCTTTGTTTCTCCTTTTTTTTTTTTTTTTTTCTTTCCTTCTTTCTTACTTAACCAGAACACAGGGCTAGATAATACTCAGCAACTTCCATTCATTCCATTGTGCGCGCCATCTTTCAGAGACGGAACTGCAGACTGTCTACGACTGCCAGCACATCTGAGATGAGATGGATCTGTCTAGCGGCAAAGTCTTTCATTCCTTTCGTTCAAGAGTGAAACCTCTGTGTCAGGGGCTGTAGAAGCAGCCGTTTTCACTAGAGCCTGAAAAGCGTCTGGGACTTCCTTCCTTCCCGATCCATCATCGTCCCCGCCACTTCACTGATAAACGGAGCGCAGCTCGCCCCATTCTGTTAATGACCCCTCCTTCAGCTAATGCATTGTTTGCCCATAAGCCGGAGACTGGGGTGGAGGTGGTGAGCGATTGGGAGTGGGGGGGGGGGGGGGGGGGGAGGGGGTCGGGGGGGGGGGGGGGGGGGGGGGGGAGTGGGGGGAGTTGAATGCTGCTGGTGGAAAATGTTGTGTTTTGTGTTTCTGTTTTGCCGTTGAAAAAAAAAAAACAGATGTCAGTTGGGATTTGTGTTGTTGTTGTCGTTGTCGTTGTCGTAGTAGAAGTAGTTGTTGTTTTTGTTGCAATTTTTTACCTGGCAGCAGAAGTGAAATTTTGGAAGTGTGAAGTACAGTTTTGTATAGTGTTGTATTGTATTGCAGTGTATTGTATTGCACCCCCATGGCCTTGAGCTGTTTTGCATAGCTTCATCGTCACAACAGATCTCCGAGTGAAAGACATGGTGGGCTGAAATGTGCAAGGGAGGTAATCGGTGTTAGAGCTGACGTTTAGCGAGAGTGACACTGCCGATTTCATGAGGCGGATGCCGCTAGTGGGCACGCCAAGAGCAACGTTACCCCCACCAGTCAGTTCAACTCTTCAACCAGGAGAGAAAACGTCAAAACATGGACGAGAAACTGTGCGTCTGTAATTCAGACAACCGATATTCCGATCGTCACATAACTACTACATGTACTACTACTACTATACTACTCCTCCTCCTACTGCTACTACAACTACAAAAACTACTACTACTGCTACTACTGCTACTACTACTACTACTACTACTATAAATCCTAGCGTGGGCCTCTAATCAAATATGTAATGCCCTAGACGGATTTGTTTCACCCATAAACTGAGACAAGGTGATTCCACTTGCAATGGTAATACTTGCGTTATCTTCCCCTAATTCAGGACAAGGTCTAATCGAGCTGCTTTCCCAGGTCGAGAGCGCCACCATAATACAGCGCCTCGGTTTTTTTTTTTTTTCCAACTCCAATTTTTTTTTAAATTTTTTACTGACTAATGAAGAAGGCTTTCCTACTGATTTTTTTTTAAAGTACAGTTAAGGTTTACCTTAGGTTTTCCTATAGAATGTTCCATGGACATCTCTCTGAAGATTACAGAATTTTGCCAAGGATAATTTCATCAGGATTTCCCAGGAACTGGGCCATGAAAACTCCATTACGTCTTCCCACAGAATTGTGCCAGGGACGACTCTTTTTGGTTTTACCACAGAACGTTGCCGGGGCCGGGACAACTCTCTTAGGTTTCACAACAGAATTGTGCCAGGGAAATTCCCCCTTAAGTATCCCCCGGAGAAGTTTGTCAGGGACAAATCCTGTAGCTTTTTCAACTGAATTATACCAGGGACAACTTCTTCGTTGTTGCTGCGGTTTTTTGCTTGTTTGTTTTTGGTATGCGCAGTTGCTGCCCACAGGATCACGATTTATCGTGTCACCTGAAAGACTTTTTTTTTTTCTCAGACGATCACCGACGCCCTAACCGTCTGGGAGACAAATATATTCCCCACCATTTTCTGGCAATTTAGGCCACGGCATTTTCAATCAGGTCACCTTCCATTAGAATTGTGGGATAGAGCTAGTTATCATCGATCTTCATGTCATTTTGCGCTATTGTTCTCTAAGAATGTGACTTGTCCACGTGCCTCGTTGACAGTTTGACTTTATGATAGTTTGACTTTATGTGAATCATTTTGACTAAGTGTTTGACTTTAAGATAGTTTTGACTTTATGAATAATTTTGACTTACAGAGTGTTCGCAAATTTTATGAACACCTAGAAGCAGCGACCAGCCTGAGCCCAAAAGGTATAGATTCGCAGTGATAGTTTGTCTGAAGGGCGGTGATTCGTTGCCCAGTTATTGTTAGCCGGCTGAACGCAAGCGGCCCGATTAGCCATATACGGTCGAAAAAAAAAGGAAAAATCTCGTCTAGGGCAATTTGGGAAAGCTGGATGTTGTTCTTCTGGAGACTATTTTCAAAAGTATCATTACGTTTTACTTTCTCGTCTCTCATACTTTGTCACGGACATAATACCATGTTCTCTAAGCGACAATGTTATGGGGAAATAACCAGATTAGGCGGCTGCTCAAACTCCATGTCTGGGACAGAGTCTTCCGAACGGCCGTGCCATGCACAAAGCTGATATGTGGAGAGAGAGAGAGAGAGAGAGAGAGAGAGAGAGAGAGAGAGAGAGAGAGAGAGAGAGAGAGAGCAGAAGGGGGTGGGTAAGAGAGTGTGGGTCGGGGGGGGGGGGGGGGGGGGGGGGGTGGAGGAAGGCAAAGGCAGCAGACTCCCCCGCAAAATGGTCATCCATCCATCCGACCTGGCTTCTCCCCCTTGCCGCTCCGCCAAAGGGAGGCAAATCACTGTTATCGGAAGCCCCCAGCACTCAACATGAGGCGTCCATCACAACCCCAACGTAATTTGCAGAGTATGGACAACAGGGAGCGGTGGTGGGGAGTCTCTCTCTCTCTTGCTCTCTGTCTGTCTGTCTGTCTGTCTCTGTCTGTCTGTCTCTCTCTGGTGTGTGTGTGTGTGTGTGTGTGGTGTGTGTGTGTGTGTGTGTGTGTGTGTGTGTGTGAGCACGCGCGCGCGCGCGCTTGCGTGCGTGCATACGTGGGTGCGTGCCTGATGCGTGCGTGCCTACGTACGTGTATGTGTGTGTGTGTGCGTGTGTGTGTGTGTGTGTGTGTGTGTGTGTGTGTGTGTGTGTGTGTGTGTGTGTGTGTGTGTGTGTGTACGCGCTTGCTTGCTTGCGTGTAGTGGATGGGGCAAGAACCAGGGAGAGATGAAGGTGGGGGTGGGGTGGGAGCGAGGAAAAAGTGGACGATAGTTTGTTCCTTTTTTTTTTTTTTCGGCCACTTCTCTCTCTCTCTCTCTCTCTCTCTCTCTCTCTCTCTCTCTCTCTCTCTCTTTCGACCGGAAGTTCGGAAGCAAACATAGAGGTGGGGCTGGGGGCTGGAGGGATGGATGAGGGTGGATGAGGCAGAGTGGGGGTGGGGGTGGGGTGTGGTTGAAGCGAGATCCCAATACAGTTTCTTGCCTTTTCATGAGGATGGCTTGGTGATGCCAAGCTCAATTTTTACGACGCTTCCTGGGTTCTTGTGTGGACATAAAAGAACAGAAGCAAGCGACTTCAGACATGGAGGAATGGTGGCCCGCTCCGAGAAACCAGACCCTTTCCCGAAACGCTTATCTGGCTA
>JADBJO010002858.1:207500-220000 GCA_016801955.1 Conus betulinus
CCTTTTTGACTTTAGCAATCCACTATACCCCCTACCCCCTGTCGTCCTTCCCCATCACACACACACGATCTATGTGGTGCACGGCGCTGGCGATGGTGGTGGAAACTATGAAAGCCTGCTAGCTGCCAAAGCTGCCATCACACCTGAACAGCTATGACCCCGAGAGGTGAAACACCGACTGTACAACAGCGGCATTACAGACCAGCGACAAGAGCGACTGATGGAACGAAACCCCACAGAGGACAGACAGACAGGGACGAATAATATGCATGTGGACGGACGGCCCACAACGAGGCAAGTCAGTTATAGCATCCAATTCACCCACTCACTCACTGATGGCTGGCTGCGACGCTTGTTGATGAAAGGGGGGGCGGGGGGGGGGGGGGGGGGGGGGGGGATGGGGGGGGGGGGGGGGGGGGGGGGTTGGTGGGGGGGGTTGGGGGGGGGGGGGGGGAGGGGGGGGGGGGGGGGGGTGGGGAGGGGGGTGGATGATGGGGGGGGGTGGGGGGGAGGGATGAGGAGGAAGGGGGGGGGGGGGGGGGGGAGGGGGGCGGGGGGGGGGGAGAGGGGGGGGGGAAAATTGAATTGCGGGGGGGGGGGGAGGGATGAAGGGTGGGCGGGGGTGGGGTGGGGGGCTAATGGGGGATAATAAGACCCAGCCAGAAAAGACCGAGGAGAGGAACTGGACGCTTATTGTGCTCTTTTGTTCTTTTTCTTTTGGTTAAAGTAGGTGAAAAGTTCCAGCTGCACAGTCACGTGCGCGTAGACACGTGCCCACGTGTGACTTGGCATCAAAAAGTAGGGAATATAAAACACAACAGAGTGAGAGATTTGAGGATGAGGCGGAGAGACCTCTGGAGGAAGAGAGATCGAGACTTTGAGGAAGAGAGAGAGAGAGAGGAGAGAGAGAGATTTGGTGACTCGGAAGTCATTCGGAAGTGGACAGAGGAGGGAGGAAGCGCGGGGAGTGATCGTGAGAAGCAAGAGGAGCGCGAAAAGTGGGGGGGGGGGGGGGCGGGGGTTGGCGTTGGGGGCGGGGGCGGGGGCGGGGTTGCGGGGTGGGGGAGGAGACCGAGCGGAGAGGGGAGGGATGGAGAGGGAAAGAAAGAGGCGGGGGGGGGGCGGGGGAGAAGAGTTTTGAAAAAAGTTTGAGGGAGGGAGAGGAGAAAGACGAAGAGAAGGATTTGGCGAACAGGAGGAAAGGAAAGAGCGAGAGAGGGATGAGAGAGGAGAAGAGAGAGAGACGGAGGAGAGGCGAGAGAGAGAGAGCAAGAAAGATAAGAGCGGAGAGAGAGAGGAGGAGAGAGAGAGAAGAGGGAGGGGGGGCGGGAAATTGTGGGGAAAAAGGGGGGCGGGGAAAGGAGGAGGGCGGCGGAACAGGAGAGGGGGCGCGCGGGGGGGCGGGGGGAAGGCCGGGCAGAGCGAGGAAAAGAGACGGAAAGGAAAAAGGAGGAACAGATATGCCGCATAATACACTGAGATTTTTTGATCGAGGTCGGGGGATGGGGGGGGGGGGGGGAGATAGGGGAAGGGGGGGATGTGGGGGGTGGGAATTTGTGGGGGGGAGAGGGGTGGGATGGGGGGGGGGGGATATGGGGGGATGTAGGGAAGGCGTGAAGGGGAGGGGGAGGAAAGGAGGGAAGGAAGATGAATAGGTCGATAGATAGATAGATAGAGAGAGAGAGAGAGAGAGAGCGAGGAAACAAGAGAAAGAGAGGAGGGAAAGGAGAGAGAACGAAGAGGAAAAAAAGAAAAGCAAAAAGAAGAAAAGAGAACATCAGGGAAATCTAAAGAAAGAAAAAGAGAAAAAATAAAAGAAAAAAGAAAGAGGAGGGAAAGAAAAGAAAGAAGGAGAAGACAAAAGAGCAGGAGGAAAAGAGAAACGAAGAGAAAAGAAAAAAAGAGGATAAAAAGAGGATGACCGAGCGGAGGAGAGAGAGAGAGGGAAGAGTGGAGAGAGAGAGGAGTAGAGAGAGGGAGGGAGGAGGAGGAGAGGAGGGAGGATGAGACGGAGAGGGGGGAACGGAGAGAGACACAGCCAGCACAGGGCACCAGCCCAGGACAGACAGAAGACGCATTATTATCTATAATTTTATTTTCATTGTACAAGCTTTGAGTTTGTTGTTTGACTTTGAGAAGAAAATTTTTCGGCGGAAAAAAAAACAGGGATAAAGCTCGCTGCAATTTCAAATTCCAAGCACATGATGAGTTATCCCCAACATCAATGTTGTTGTGCACTCCTTAACCTCTGAGTGCAGTCTGCATCGGTGAACAACACAACAACAAAAAAAAAAAAAGGCAGACACCAGGGTCAAAGCACAGAACCCAGGGGACAGAAGACAGAATTACCACCGGCGCAGGCTCTATTACGGAATACTGACTACAATAACCACCACTCAACGTAAATGCCTCCTCTGAAAAAATATGCAGCATATAGCAGGCTATGGATGTCGTTAGCAAGTGCAAAATCTTTGGGGGATCTCATGGCCAACGTGAGGTTGGGTTTACGAATAAGTGAGGAATTTTTTCCATTTTTATTTTTAAAAAATCAATATATTATAGAAAAAAAATGAATTGAAAATAAATAAAAAAAAAAAACTGCCACTTCAGCACATTGCAGCTTATGTCCACACCAGCGTCCCTAACGTTGATAAGTGCTATGAAGCAGCTGTTTGCAAACTGATGACGTGTTAAGTCACAAATTTTCATGGACGATTTTTTTTTCTGATGATGCTGATCCTGACGTTTTGAATTTTTGCGTATCCTATGGAGAACAAAAAGAAGGGGGAGATAACTGCGTATCCCATGGAGAGAAAGAAAAAAAAAAAAAGCAACCGTTACATACATGGGGATAATTCTTAAAGTCCAATAGGAATGCAACAGATATCTAAATAATGTGGAAAATAATATACTAATGAAAACGACAAAAGAAACAAACAAAATCCACAAATCCACAAAACCAAACCAAATGATTGCGGATATCCCACATTCTCATCTGACTGACTGTTGTGAGTGAGGACAAACAAAATGCTCAGCCATTACAGTTACAGTCACATTCTTGTTGGCGGATCACGCCGATTCACTTAACAGTAGTAGCTCGAACTACGAGTGGCCAGATTTGCAGGTACGGTGGCCCCGTTGTGTGAGGCTAGGTTGTGTGTGTTGTGAGCGGGTGGGGGGGCGTGGGGGCGGAGCATGAAGGCCGGAGAAGCGGAGAGGGGGGGGGGTGCGGAGCGAAGAAGGTTGGAGGGTAGGGGACGCGTGTGAAGCAAGGGGGGAGGGAGTGATATGAGCGGATTTTGGTTTTTGAGCATGGAAATAGTAGGAGGGAGGGGAGGGCGGCGGGAGGGATGAGTCGGGGGTGCGTGTGGCCGTGGGGTGGTGTTGGGGGGTCGGGTTGTGTGGTTGCTAAAGAAGGCTCCAATTTCCAATTATCAATGTGACGAGTTTTTAAGCTCAGCGGTTCCCGTTGCTCTTTTGGTTTCTAAAAAACGCCTGGAGGGTTTTGGTCAGAAGACAAAACGTAAATTTCTTCTCCACATTCTCTGTCTATCTGTCTGTCTGTCTCCGATGTTGTGTTGTGGGTGTGTGTGGTGTGTGGGTGTGTGTGTGTGTGTTGTGCGTGCGTGGCGTGGCGTACGTGTGTGTGTGTGTGTGTGTGTGTGGGTGTGTGTGGTGGTGTGTGTGTGTGTGTCGGTGTGTGAAACCAATTTAATGTTGATAATTAGGGCCTTATTCAGACCTATTTTTTTTAAATCTTAATGATAGCTGAAACTAACAATACGAGTGAATAGGCTATAAACAAAACCCAGGAAAGCAAGTAACCAACTCAAACCCTCAAAACAAACAAAACAAACAAATGAAAGAAGAAGAAAGAAGACGAAGGAAAAGAAGAAAGAAGAAGAAGAAGGAAGAAGATAAGAAGAAAAGAAAAGAGGGAAGAAGAAGAAGGAAGAAGGAAGAAGAAGAAGACGAAAGAAGAACAGGGGGGAAGAAGAACAACAAAACAACAACAACAACAACAACACCAGCAAAAGCAAACAGAACAGACAACAAACAAAACAACACCAGCAAAACAAAGACAGAAAACAAACAAATAAACAAAGATGCAAACAAATAAAGAAAGTAAACACGATTTCCCATCGGACCTAAACCTTGACACATTCACACACAAACAAAACAAACCATTAAAACAAACAATCCAACAAACGAATACAATTCAGATGCATAATAGCGATCAGAGGCGAGGTTTACAACAGTGCACAAAGTTGACTGGGAGGATGAAAAGCGGGGGGGGGTGGACGCACAAGAAAGGAAGGAAAAAGGAGGAGGAAAAAGAAACAGCAGACGCGAGAGAAAGAAACTTTAGGGGAAGATGGGGGGGAGGGGGGGGGGGGGGGGGGGGG
The DNA here is from genome assembly GCA_016801955.1 of Conus betulinus. Taxonomy (NCBI): domain Eukaryota; kingdom Metazoa; phylum Mollusca; class Gastropoda; order Neogastropoda; family Conidae; genus Conus; species Conus betulinus. Next base: position 211,907 of record JADBJO010002858.1, read on the forward strand.
GGGGGGGGGGGGGGGGGGGGGGGGGGGGGATAGAGAGACGGTTAGAGGGGGGGGGGAATTGCGTCTGTCACCTATGGGCTGGGTGGGGGGATAGAAGCCACATATTGATGGGTTCAGCCAATAGCCTTTTCCTTTTTTTATTCCTTTTTTTTTCTTCTTCTTTCCGAGACATTACTGCCTGGCAGTATTTGAGGGGTCTGTTGTTTGTTTCAAGTTCAAGAAGTGTGGCCCATTATGCAGTGTGTGGCCGTAGACTTTACCAGAGGATTCATCACTGTTAAAGTTATATCGAAGTGATTCAGTACAAACGGTTAGAAAACAATTTAAACATTTTGACACTTTTGTCTGCCACGTTTATTTATTGCAGCTGATGATGCGTTCGAACTGCAAAGTGTGCCGGAAACAAACTTCGAGTTTGTTTTTTTTTCTTCAAGAGCTGGAATGAAACACACACCACACACACACACACACACACACACACACACACACACACATACGCGCGCGCGCGCGCGCGCACACACACACACGCACGCACACACACACACACACACACACACACACACACACACACACACTTGAATAAACCATACTTTGCACAAACAAGAGAGAGAAAAAACGTTTTTTCTCGCGTACATATATGTAAACAGCATTCACTTGTCATGTGTGTCAGTGTGTCAGTGTGATAAAGTCCCCGGCCCCAACGAGGGGCACTAGGGGGGGAAAGGGGGCACTTAAGGTGTCTCCATCTCTGACAGTCGTGGACAATCGCGCAGGCTGCAAGAATGCTCGTCCCTTTTTGTAACGTCCCGTAACTCTCATCAAGCCCCCAAATCACCCCCCAGCAAGTGGTCAAGTTCCCAAACTCACCCCATGGGGAGTAAATCCAGAGACCGATCTCCCTCTTTATTCTACAAGCACTCCCCTCCTCTAAAATTTTTAGAGTAACATCTCCAGTGTCCCAAATAACACACCATGCCAATCAAAGAGCATTGCGTCTGAATTTGAAGGGGAATGATTCTAAACTTGTGCCACAACTGCTCACTACCCTTATCCAGCTCCAAGACCACTGCATAGTTATTTGGGACATGGTCCAGAAACATCCAAAGGAGTGATAAAGGCATACACCCGTTTCTACCTCCCTGTCAACACAGCGCAGTCGTGACGAGTGAATATAGGCAACGTGACTACTATAATTATTCACTCCACAGGTGTTCTTTTTTGTTCTGGACTGTCTCGATTCACTCACTGTGTAGTGGGTTCTGGAACCGATGTGAAGTAGCTCTGGGTCAGATCATTAGTGACTCACGTGCTGCCCGATGGTTCTGTAGAGTTAGTTGCTAGCACACATGCTGAGAACAGGAAAAAAGCCGAAATATCATAACTATGCATACCTTCCCCCAACCCCTGCTCGCATATTACGTTTGCCATTCTGCGAACCCCCAACGTCCATAATTCCTGTACATACACACCTGTCAGACACAAATGCATGCTAGAGCTTCAGCTTGGATCCCAGCGCAATATTCCCCAGACTGGCATCAGGTGTGGCTTCCTGGTCTTACCCCTAAAAAAAGATGCTCTGGAAGTAATGGAATTCCTTCCATCTGCTGCCTCCGAAATTCTTATAGAGGAAGAGAGGGGGGGAAACAGCGTTGTGCACACTATACACTAGTCACATCTGCTTCCCTCATATCTACTTTAAAAAACAAACAAAACAAACAAAAAATAACAACAACAACAAAAGACAAACAAAAACAAAAAAAACCGACGAGATTCCATGGTGCATACTCTGCAATAAACATTCCATGATTCGAAAACGGTTTTGCTTAAGCATTGGGACATGTACACTTAAAGACGCAGACAGTGTACCCCAGATTTCATTCTTGTGGGAAAAAAAAAAAAAAAAAAAAAAAAAAAAAAAAAAAACGTTCAATCTGCTGTGACTTTTTCTTAACGCTTTTTGAAAAAGAAGTCAGTAGTATTCATTTGAACTGACACAGGCGGGGTGGGCGATTACTTTATTTGAGATTATTCTTTGAGCGGTAGCACGTGACTCGGTGCGGATGTTTAGTCTTGGTATATTTTCAACTCCTATATACACGTCCATATTTACCTGGTCTTCTGTCTTGGTAAAACCTTCAAGGTCGGCTCGGCTGTAAATATTATGACTTGATTCAATGTCCTCGAACCGTACAGTGATGAGAAACAGTCCTGAATTACAGGCGGTGGGTCTCTGTTAGACATCCTGGATTGATCATTACCGCTTACGTCGGAGTTGTCCGGTTGCTGACGGATCTTGCCCATGGGACGAAAGCCAGCTACAGACAGGCATTACAATCATAGATGGCTCTTTACACAAGTAGCCATTCGCTTGATTGCTTTTGCTGTTAGCGAAGGGTTTTAATATCTATACCTCAACACCTTCTTTATCACACTGCTTCTATCTACCCCTCCCTCCTCTACCTCTCTGTCCTTTTTTTTTTAATTTATAAGAGAAGAACATCTTCGCACACTCATTTTCAAAATGATGGACGAACGAAGTGTTCTGTTTTCTCAATCTGTTGTCCTTCGTTGATTGTTAGCATCGAAACCAAATTCCATTTTACTGATGAGTTTTCTAAAGCGAAGAATTACATAATTATAAAAATACACATAAAAATCTGTCCAAAGCAGCAGAGATGCAGGCATTAAAAACATCTAAACAACGACGAGAAAATAAAATAAAACATGACCAAGAAACCGAACAAATATATACAGATACGATCTTTACAATGCTAAAACAACAACGACAGAAAAAACTAACTGACTGACTGACTGACTCTGACTGACTGACTAACTAACTTTCTAACTGACTGACTGACTTACTAACTAAGTAACTTAAAGATAAAACCAACCAACAACCAACCAACTAAACTGACAAAAATCACGGAGAGCTTGAAGAAATGTCGCAAACCAGTCTAAACCAAAGGCAAGAACGAACATTTACATGTCTAGCCGCAGTCTGGCAAGGGACAATACACACACACTGAGGGATGTTTGTGTCCCATGAATTTTTCAAAGACGAAACCGTGAGCAAGCTTAGGGACGCACGTGCGAGCAAGAGCTACCTGAGTTCAATGGCTGATGTGAAGTGCTAGGATGGGGAAAAACATGTCAAACGATGCCGAAGTGAAACTCTTAACACAATGGCTTCAATTCAGCTCCATCATCAATAACATAATTTCGTTCCTCTCTTTTTTTCCTTTTCTCTCTCTTTTTTCCTATAGGAAAAAAAAACAGCGAGATGTTCGACTAGTTTTAGTTGTGATGGTGTTGACAATTTAATTATTTTTCCCCCCGGAAAAGCTGACACGAACAGCATTTTAATACTCTATCTCTCTCTCTCTCTCTCTCTCTCTCTCTCTCTCTCTCTCTCTCTCTCTCTCTCATAGGGAGTAATAATGAATAGAATGGACTTTCAGCGCGCGAGCACACCACACACAACACACAACACACACACACACACACACAACACACACACACACACACACACACACAAACACACATTACTACAGAGAGAGAGAGAGAGAGAGAGAGAGAGAGAGACGAGAGGCTGACAGACAGACAGACAGAGAGCAGACAGAGAGGCTGACAAGAGACAGCAGACGACAGACAGAGAGAATACAGGACAGAATAATATGAACCAAAAACATAATTCGATAACATACCATACCAGACACATAGTAAATAATGTATAAAAAAAACAATGAGAAGACATGAAAAACAACAAAAATCCAGTGCACCCAAGTGACCTCCAGCTCCTCTCCTTCTCCCTTTCTCTCTCTCCCTTTCTCTCCTCCCTACCCCTCTCCCATCCCTTTCCATCTTTCCCTCCCCGTTCGTCCTTACTGGAACTCGACATCGCCTGCGTGCCAGCCAGGGGTAGACGGATGCTTTCTGGCGATCAGTACTGGCGATCGTACTGAAGTTCACGTAAGTGTAGTCGGGGAATAGAGCAATTAATGAGTGGTGAGTCTGCCACACCAACAGTCCTAGCCCGTCCTGACGGCTTTGTGTAATGCTGTAAATGACAGAGACAGAGACAGAGACAGAGAGACAGACAGACAGACAGACAGACAGACAGACAGAGACAGAGAGAGGACAGAGAGAGCAGAGACACAAAGAGACAGAGTCAGAGACAGAGACAGAGAGACACGCCATTCTCCTTCATGACAAAGTAGAACTAAGAGAGAGAGAGAGAGAGAGAGAGAGAGAGAGAGAGAGAGAGAGAGAGAGAGAGGAGAGAGAGAGAGAGAGAGAGAGAGAGCCTTGCCCGCCCCGAAAGAAAACATACAACTGAACGATCATTCAACACCGTAATAGCATGTCAGCTCACAACAAATACAAACTGCAAATTAAACGATTGTTTATTATAACTTAGACAGTTTCTGGCTGTTCGTTCTTTATATGACTTTAGAATGCTTTTGATAGCAAAGGACTCCAGGAGAAAGAGAGAGAGAGAGAGAGAGAGTGAGAGGAGAGAGAGAGAAGAGGAGAGAGAGAGGAGAGACAGGACAGACAGACAGACAGACAGACACAGAGACAGAGACACAGAGAACAGAGAAACAGACACAGACACACACACACACACACACACACACACACACACAACACACACAGATAGATAAATAGAGAGAGAGAGAGAGAGAGAGAGAGAGAGAGAGGAGAGAGAGAGATGGCAGAGAGAGACAGACAGGACAGACAGACAGACAGACAGGCACACACACACACAACACCACAGTGAGAGAGAGAGAGAGAGAGAGAGAGAGAGAGAGAGGAGAGAGAGAGAGAGAGAGAGAGAGAGGGGGGGGGCAAGAGACAAGACACAGAGAGCATAGGGCAGAGGCGCGGGGAAATACACGGCGCATTGAGAAAGAGGTGGGCGGGGCTAGGTGACATGATACAACGTAAAATGCAACACTGCGGCAATGTAGACGAAAAGGGAACGTGGCAATTGAGAATTTTCCGATTCGTCATCCATGAATCATGTGACTTTGTTACGTTTGCTGAGCGCAAGAAACGACATATGTAGTAATTGTTACACTTTTTTTTTTTTCACCATGGAGTTTGTTTGCGAAAGCATTCTTCAGTGAAGATTTGAAAATCAGTGTTTGAGGGCATAAAGATAATTGTGAAACTTGGTATTTGAGAGCAACCAGCACTATACTTAAAATTCTAAGAGTCGTCAGCGTGGGCGGGAAAAGAATTCATCAGACCTGAGTCACATCATGAAGCAGTTACAATCTCAACACATCCACAAACCATGTTTGTAATCTTACAAGTTGACAGAAAAAATGTAAAAGAAAGTTATCAACTCTGCACGAACGTTCTGTGAAACAGTTCAAACAAATGGAAATTACATTATGTATTACCTATAAACAGCAAAACATTTAAGTCTCAATATTTCCTTAGACCGTTTGAGTAGTGACCAAAAAAAAAAAAAAAAGAAGTCAAGATGTAAGCTCACAACATCTCAACTGAAAATGTAAGAATTGTGTAACATTTTTATTTCATGCATCTCGAACTAAAACTACAACTGTTGCAACTTTGGTGCATCATGTTTCAACGACTCACATTTTTCTTCCAGACGGCTATGTTCTTACATGTATCCCTGGACATAGCGGCATTGTTACATTTCACGTTGTATCAGTGGGGGTATCAAATTCGCGAGGCGCTCCTCATCATAGACGCAACAAGCGTGAACAAGAGGGGGGGGGGGGGGGGGGGTTGCAGTTATTGTTCTGTACCGTCTGCCACTTTTAACCCTGGCACCCGCTTCGCAAGATGAGCCCCACGGGAACACAGTAACGTGTCGGTGATAATGGAGGAAAGGCGATATACATGGGTGTCTGGTTACGTCTACAGGTCTTTGTAACTGTTGCTAGTTGTTCGTTGTATGTGTAAATTCTGGCAGTCCGCTGCGTGATCTGGACAGCCTTACGTTTGGGGGGTGTATTGTCAGTTGTGACAATGACAGCGTGTGCCCTCTTTATTTTGTTTTAGCTCTATGGTTCTCACAGCTTCTGGTTAGGGAAAATTAGAGAGGAGAGACAGGGACACAAAGAGTGACTGGCAGTCAGACGGAGAGATAAACAGGCAGAGACACAGACAGACTGACAGACAGGCAGACAGAGAGACCGACCGACAGACACACAGACAGACACACATGCATACAGACGCACACGCACGCATGCAAGCATACGCGCGCACGCGCACACACACACACACACACACACACACACACACACACACACACACACACACACACATTCATCAGACGAGTCAACAGATAGGGCGACAAACAGAACAGACACGTGAACAGATATGGAGACAAACAGAACAGACAACGCCCGTACAAAACGGACAAATAATCTTAAAAACGAAACACACCCCCCCCCCCCCCCCCCCCCCCCCCCCCAAAAAAAAAAAAAAAAAAAAAAAAAAAAAAAAAAAAAAAAAAAAAAAAAGTTGCACTGAACAGAGTCTTCGTGAACGCATTCGCTGCTCTCAAACTAACCAGACATCAACACAACAATAACGCAGGGGAAGAGGGGAGGGGGCGGAGGGATGATGGAAGCTTCAGAGGAGAGAATGAAAGATCAGGGTAGGAGAAGAGAGGACAGCGCGAGGCCGTGGGATGGGGCAAGAGAGAGCGAGAGAGAGAGAGAGAGAGAGAGAGAGAGAGAGAGAGAGAGAGACAGAGAGAGAGAGAGAGAGAGTGGCAGAGAGAGAGAAAGAGAGAGAGAGAGAGAGAGAGAGAGGAGGAAGGGTGTGGAGAGAGAGGCACAGAGGGAGAAAGAGAGAAAGGGAGAGAGAGACAGAGATAAAGAGGAAGAGGAGAGAGAGAAGGAGAGAAAGTGAGAGACAGAGAGAGAGAGTTGAGTGAGACAGAGAGACAGAGAAAGAGAGAGAGAGAGAGTGAGAAATGGGGATGGGGGTGGGGGGAGGGTGGGGGCAGGTGAGCGGAGGCAGGCACTGACCGGTGGACAGGATGACCCAGAGCCCCAAGCCCAGCAGGAAGGCGCCGACACATACTCCGTGGGGGGGCAGCAAGTCTGGGGGCAGCACTCATGGCGCACGACGATCAACTGGCGGCGGCCCCGGCCTCGTCCTCATAGCACACTCACAGCTCACACCACGTGTCTGTCTCTGTCCGACCTCCCCCTCCCTGCTCTCATTCACCACACCACCACCGAACACCGCGACAGTCACCACCGATCCTTCAAGGTCACCGATCCTCTGGAATGTCTTTTAAGTCACACACTAAAAATGGTGGTGTTTTTTTTCCCACTTTTACCCCCTCTATAAAGAACCTCCGTTCCCAAGGACAGAATTACCAACCCTTCAGAATGTCTGCAAGGTACACACTTAAAATGTGGTGTGTTTTTTCACTTTTTTCCCCTTCTGAAAGAACCTCCGTTCCCAAGGACAGAATTACCAGTCCTTCAGAATGTCTTCAGGTCGCACACTAAGAATGTGTGTTTTTTTTTTTTTAACTTCCCCTCCTAAAACCATTGTTTAAAACCACCGTTCCACGGCGCAGAATGAACGATCCTTCAGAATGTCTTCAAGTCAAAAAGAACACAAATCACAATTCTTCACTTCCAAACTTTTCAGACACGACTCTTCAGAACCGCTGACGTTTTGGAATGCCTTTCAGTCACAGGAAAAGCAGTTTTTTCTCCACTTCAAAACTTTTGTTTTTTTTGACAATCAAAATCAGACTTTTTTTCCACAATGGAAATAAAAATGTTGCAGTCACGGCTTCTAAATCACAAATGTCAAGACTATTGCAATACAATTAATGAGGAAATGGATATTTTCCTCCTTAAATTACTGCAGAATCTGCTTAACAAGCAATAAAGTCGTTGTGACAAATTAGACCTGTATTCACACAAAGCGTTTCAGACAATCAACAATGTTCACTGGACATCGACGCCTGCGATCAGGTTTCGAGCAGCTAATGCCAACCGATACGTCAGATCCTGGCGAATGTCTTTAAGCCTTCTTCACCAAGCGGACGTTTTTCACATGCTTAAGATGTAACGCGAGTCACAG